>LSYV01000010.1:907076-919603 GCA_001584585.1 Gonium pectorale | reverse complement strand
GGGCATGGGCACGGCCACCCTGGCGGGCACCATCCGGGGGCGGCTGGGAATGGAGCAGGCGGCCGCGCGCCAGGCCACCCAGACGGGGTCCCTGGCGGCGGCGCCCCGGGCCGTGAGGCGGGCGGCGGTGGGCTGCCCTTGCCACATGCCGACCGTACGACAGGTACGGCAGGAGCGAATCCTCGTGGGCCCCACGACCCGCTGGTCGCGCTGGCGGGGGCGGCGGCGGCGTTGGCTGGCGGCGGCGCCGATGGCGACGGTGCGGCGGCGGCGGCGGCACCGCCGCAACTGCGTGGCGGCGCCCGGGGCCCATCCCACGGGTCGGCGGGCGGCGGCCAAGCGCACGAGCTGGACCATTACCCGTACAGCAGCGCGCCGCACGCGTACGGTCATCCCGGGCGGCATCCGACTGGGTAAGGCGCCTGGGCACGGGACCAGGCTGGAGGGCGCGGGGCCCAGTACTGCAGTGCGTGCATCTGACTCGGCCATTCGGTTGTGGGAGTGAGGCTGGTGCCGGGCGCGCGGTAGCTCCTGTAGAAGGACACGGCGGAGGTTGGATGAGCCGACAAGCTCTGACATGTGGAGCACTAGCCTACCTGGCCGAACCGAAGTCCGGACGGGACGCCTCCGACAGGACGCCTTGGTCCTCGGGCATGGAAGCCGAGGCTTGTCTGTCGTCCCGCTGTCTCGCCCCCCGGCCCAGCGACCCAACCGCTCGGTTATGAGCTTCTGCGTTCGCGCCGGCGTCCTGCGCTCATCCCCATCCCCTTCAACTCCCTGCCACTGCTCCCACCAGCTCCTGGCGTCCAGCTCGTCGTTGTTCATTCCCTTTCCCCTTCAACTCCCTGTCACCGCCGCCCCTACAGGCCACGCAGCTCCGCAGGCGGGGCGCTGCAGCGGCAGCTCTCCGCCGGCGGTGCGGCCGCCGCCGCTGCGGCGATGGAGGCAGCTGGAGCGGGCGCGCCCCTTCCCGACGGCATGCCGCAGCCGCGGCGGCTGTCCCCAGGCGGGAGTCGCTACCCGTCCCAGCCCGGCACTGCCCCGTCGCGAAGCAGCGTGGGCGGGGGCAGGGCCCCGCATCACCCGTCCCTGCACCCACACCCGCACGGGAACCCTGGCGCGCCGTCGGGCGGCGGCGGCGGCGGCGAGGCGGGCGGCGCCGCGGGGTCGGGCGGGGCGGGCAGGTCTGCCAACGCTCACAGCACCGCGGGGCCGGGTGGCGTGGGCGCAGAGGGGAACAGCGGCAGAGGTACGTATCCCGCTTGCCGTCCGCTGTGATGTCCAATGGGCAAAGATATCCCTGCTTGGTCAGGCCCGTGCCTGCTTGGGGCGTGTGGGAAAGCTAGCTCCGACCATTTCCTGGGGAGCATGGGTATGTGCACGCGCTGTCGCCCCCGCCCCCCCACACATACACATACACCTAACCTCTCCCTCCCGCTGTCCACGCTTCACCATGGCCCCAGTTGCTGCCCCGCCGCACGGGTACGACCCGCGGCTGGCGCCTGGCGCCTACCCGCCCGATGGGCTGGATCCCCTGGATCCGTACGGACTGCCCCCGCCGTACGGCCCGCCGTACCCTGCAGCGCACGGGCTTCCACCGGGGCACCCCGGCGCCTACCCACACGGGCTTATGTACGGGGAGCCGGGGGCCGACCACTACTACTACGAGGGGGCGTACTACGGTCCAGAGGACGAGGAGGAGGCCATGGCGGCTGCCGCTGCCGCGGGGCACCCGTACGGACACGCGTACCCGTACCCCGTGCCACCGGGGCACCACCCAATGTCGTACCACCCAGCGTACGGCGCGCTGCCGCCGCCCTCAGCCCGGCACATGGCTTCGCGGGGCGGCTCGGCGGGCAGCGGCGCGGCGGGGGCGTCTGCGAGGGCGGGGCTCACGGGCTTGCCGCTGCCCTATCCAGGTGGGCCTCCGGGCGCGCTGTCTTAGCCGCAGTGTGTGGGCGTAGTAATTATGCAATCCCGTCGAGGAGAGCCTGCCTCGTCCCTGACTCACGAGGCATGCCCTGGAGAGCAGGCTGGGGCTTCGTACTCTGGTTACGTGGTTGCTCAGGCTCAGGTTCCCTGTCTCCCCTGGCTGCTCTGTTGTACACCCCCTAACCCCAGACCCGGACGAGGCGGACCCCGACAAGCTGATCGAGCCGCGCGGCCGGGGGCTGCACGGCGCAGGGCTGCACCCGGGGCACGCCGGGCCGGCGTACGCCCTGCGAGGGCCGGCCTCTCACGGCGGTGGCGGCGGAGGCGGCGGCGCCAACCTGCACGGCGGTTTCGCAGACCAGCACGGAGGGCCGCACCACGAGGGCAGCGGCCACCTGCAGCGGTCGGGACTCGGCGGTCACACCCACCCGGGCGGGCAGCTGCCCGCGCCCGGGTCGGCGGGCCGCCGGCAGGGCGCCGCTGGCGGCGGCGGGGGCGGGGGCGGGGGCGGCGGGACGCCGACCCAGGGCGGGCCACACGGCGGCGAGATTACCGGTGGCGCTGCCGCTGCTGGTGGCGGCAGCGGAGGACACCACGGCGGGCCGGGCCAGCACCCGTACCACAGTCCATACGGGGGCCAGCAGCAACACCAACACCAGCACCAACACCACGCTGGAACGCACGGGGGCGCGCATGGCAGCCAGCAGGGCCATGCGCAGCCCCACGGCGGGCCGGGAGGGCATCAGGGCCGGCTGGAGGGCGGCGCCGCCGGCCCGCCGGCTGATCTGTACTACCAGAAGTTTCAGGAGCTGTCTAACTCGGTGCGGAAGGCAGACGGTGGCACCGGCGGGGGTGGCGGCGGGGCCGGGGGCATGGCAGCGGGCGGCGGAGGCCACGACATGATCGATGACGTGGTCCGAGGTCTGCAGTTCTTCACTCAGGTACGGTATTCGGTACGGCACGTGCGGAGGTATTCGGTACGGGTGCTGATCTAATCTCGAGCCGTCGGCAAGGCCGTGCTGCGAGCTGACACCCCGCTACTGGGTTACTGGTATACGGGGGATGCAAACGGGAGGCGGGTTGCGCGGCCTCCATGGAGATGGCGAGGCGGTGAGGACGCTCCCCTCGCAGGGGCCCCATGCCACCCGACGGCACAACCTTGCGGGACGTTGCGCCCATCCTGCTTGCTCTCCCGCCGCTGACGTGCAGCCGATTTCCCCCTGCCCGTGTCCGCAGAGGGAGTCGGGCGCGGGAGGCCCCGACGGTCGCAGCTAACGGGGGCCAGCGGCCGTCGCCACTGGACTGGAGGGCTTGAGTGAGCGGGCCTAACGCAGCTCCGGGGAGGCAGTCGTCCAGTGGAGGCAATAGACGGGTGCTGTTCCCGTGAGCACTGCCGTGCTCCATGGCATGACACGGGTGGGCGGGTCATTGCATGTGTCTTTCTCGGCATTATGTCGCGCATGCCGTACAACGTGGGATAGGTGCGGTAAGGTGACTAGGAATAAGGATGTCCTGCTGCTTGCCCCGGGGCGAGGGTTGATCCCGCTCCTCGCACGTGATTGGTGCGAGGAGACGCTTGCGTCGGTGGTGTCGTCCCACAGACGCGTAACACGACGCGCGTACGCGCTGAAGTTAGGCAGCTACGGTACTGGTCCTCTCCTCTCCGACGGATTGCGAGTGAAGTTGTGTCAGGCGTACATGGTTGCTTGACCGGATGTACAAGATCTCGTAACAAACTGTTACAGCGCTACAGCAGCATTTCTGGGCAGCCAGCGGGCTCGTGTGTGCGGGCTCGGGGCTGCCTTGCTGGCTTGTAGTGCTTGCGGTGCATGCTGAGGACTCCTTCCCAAGTGCTGACTGCATGGCACGGACTGTGGCTACACGATTTGGTACAGTGCCGTCCATGCATCTGACGTCAGTGGCGAACGGGCTCGGCATGCCTGCTCGGGTCTCGGCGCCCTGGTGTGGGCCTGGCCGCCCTCCTGGCCAGGTGTAATTGCCTAGAAGCTGCCTGGAACTGGAATGACTCAAGGTGGCGTGCCAGTGTTTGCTGCTGTGCATGCGTCCTACGCGGCATTGCCACCGTGCCCAGCTCGACCGCAACTGCCACCGCCGCCGCACAGGAGTTTGCTGTGTCGCGAGTACTCGGGTGTGTCGGGCCCGTTCACTGTCCCATGATGTGCACGAGTCAAACACGTGCACACTGATGGCTGGCTGCGGCGCTGCGCTATCGGGCGGTCAAAATCTCTGGAGTGGTGTGTCTGTTCGTGGATTGGTGTGTCTGTTCGGTCCGGCGACAGAAACGGGACATGAAAGCTGCAACGACCTTCCATACTCTACTGTCAGTCGGCCTAAACTAACGATTGCAGGTTTCTCTTTTTTCCTACGCTGCGCTGCGTCCTGGTGCCAGCAGCCGCCAGAACGGGCGTGTGCAGGGCAGGGGGCTACGCATTGCTCATGGGCTTCTGCCCAAGATCCAAATGAGACAGCGCAAACACACGCTGCCGCAGGCTAAGTAGCAACAAATCTCCAAACACTAACGGTGATCAGCCAACACGCACGTACACATACACCTACAAGCCACACCTCGCGCCATGCAAAGCACGGATGGCCGTTGAATGGACGTGTACACCAACCGGGTACGGCAGGTGGTCGAGCGACTTCCATCGGCCGCGTGGCGCGACACACGTTGCACTCATGTGCGTGGCCGCCGGGTGCAACGGCCAGGTGCGACGCACAGCACGCGCCGGCCCCCGTCCACCCTAATGGAAGTGCGGTTCTCGTAACAGGAGTGCTGAGAGAAAATATTGGAATGTCCTGTGGCTGTCTAGGCCGAATTTGTCGAACAAGGTGGCGGGCGAGGCGTTCAGCTGGCAAGTACCAACCAGGCGGATAACAACCAGCCTGGGCACAGATAACTCCCTGCCTACCACAGCGCACCCGGCCTTCACTAGCCTTACGCAGCTACAAGCACTACCGGCTTGTTCGCAAACCCCACGCGCACGCGTCTGCTTGGCCGACAGCCTTCCCGCTTGTGCGACGTGAAGCCAACACAGGCCAAGCGCTTTCAGCTTCTATCACGACGCCAGCACTTCCGTCAGTAGACTGGCATGACGAACAGGGAGTTCACGGACCCAGTCCTCGACGATCCAGCCATGTGGCGCGACCACAAAGTCCCGTCGCCGTAACCTCGCTGCCTTGCGGAACTGCCGCCTCACGCGACGAGCGCACCTGCCGCCCAGCTGTCGGTCCCTGCAGGGATACGGGTCGGTAGAGGAGTTGGTATTTGATAAGATGAGGCGGGGCGCGTTGTACCCCGCGTAAATACAGACGTATTCAAATCACCGTGCATGGGCAAAATTACAGGAAGCCGCCCCACCGAATCTTGTGATTCGCCGAAAACCATGCATGCGAGAGTTGGGATGGCGCTTCGGAACGCCGTAGTGGCAATGGCGCCCGACTGACTGCGGTGGCGCGTCAAAGAACGCAACCGCGTCAGGGACCCCTGAGCACCCACCACCGACATCAGCCCGTCCCTCACTCTCCACCCCATCCTCCTCCGCGCATAGATCTACCGGGTGAAAGCCTGCTATCTGAAACTCCCATGGCCCGACCACCACCCCGAATCTCCAACCGCAGCCAACACTGCGGCTTTTCCGCCTAAGGCGCTACTCCTTACAAGCGACGATCAATCCCACCGTAGCCTCGCCCACAGAGGTAATGCCCCTACGCCCCGTTCGGTACGGCGCTCGCAAACCAGGATACGACCAGGACACGACTCCTGCCGATCGGGCAGCGGCTTCCACATCGCTTGGCACTGAGACACCGACACCGGGAAGGAAGGAGGCACACGACGATCCCCGCAATCCAATTCCACACATAGCTCTCCCAGAATGCCCATCTCGCTCTGCATGTTTCCGGATGTGGGCTGGGGCCTTCAGGGGTGGCACGTGACGGACGGGGTACCTTTCGTAGCTGGCTACAGGCATTCGTTACTCCAGTGCTACATCCAGGTTCGCAGCTCAGGGCCGGCAGGCGGCATCCGTACACAGCCCCGTACGACCGCTACTGTCCGCCCCCAGATGATGAGCCGTTACCCTGCAACCACGCTCGGTGCGCCGCCATCTCTACACACCAACGCGGACCGCCGCATACTGTTGCGCCTTTGCGTTGGTTTAAACGACCTCCCCAGTACCTTCGTAACGTGCCCTCAAAGCCTCTCCGCGTCCTGCATTCCACCTCCTTCCTGCGTCCCTCCCTACCCCCCTTATGCGGGCCAAATTTTCCCTGCCCCGCCACATGCCCCGCTGCCTCCATCCAAGCCCGCCCTCCTCGCTCCTTCTCCCGCGTACCCGCCCCACTGCTTCCCTGCTTTCCGCCGGCCCTGCCCTCCCTTATCACTTATCTTTTCTCCCGGGCCACTTTATCTTCCAATTCTTGCCCTCCTCCCCTCTTTGCATTGCCCCTCCTTTCGCACCGGAACTCCCGCCATCGCCTAGGGAACCACACCTCCACAAGCAAGAGCAATGATAACATCCGGGTGGACGCCACGTTAAGCAATGGCATTCCTTAGTTATGGAGAAGCCTTGCTTTTACGCAGCTGGTTCATCGGCGTTGCGTGATGAGCGCGTTTGGGTCAGGGCCGGGGTTTTTCGGTGGTTGCCATGCATTTGCGCCAGCTGGGGGCGGGAGAGGTGGCGGGGGCAGCAAACCGGAGGGACAACGTTGTAGACGCGGGTGTGGAGGGAATCGATTGCGTGGGTCGGAGCGGCTCCAGGTTAACGGCACACGGTGCAGGGGGTGAAGTACAGATCGGCTTCACGGGCATGCGAAGGTGGAATCATCGGACTGCTTTGGGGTGGTAAACTGGATAGTTGTTTTTAGGGGTTGAATGCCGGGGCCTGGGTGCAGGTAGACGAATGCACAGGCTACCGCAATACCGAGGGGATGCAAGCGTGGTTGAGACGGGCTGTAATAGTTGGACTTGGGGGGGTGGGCGACACGGGTTATTGGTTCCTTGCGTAAGTTGTGCGGAGCGGGGGATGGGATGGGAAACCGGGGTTCAATGTAAGTGCTGACCGGGGACTTTGTCCTGTGCAACGGTGACCGATATGAACGGGCGGAGGGGGGGCATGACGGGCAGCCACAGGCTTGCCTGGAGGAGAGTTGTGCCGGGCGCCGAGTGCAGTTTACGCCGTGAGCCCCGGGTGTTAAGTGCCTTCGGGCAGCACGCCAAGAGCTTGCTGCCTGCTGCTTCTGTGTTCTGTCTGCCAATGCACAGCTTTGTCAAGCTGCGCTGCGTTGGATGAGGATCCCGATAAACGGGTTGCGAGTGGTAGGGACTTGCAGTGGAGGCACTGCTCTGTCCCATCGTGGGGGGAAGCGGCTGGTTGGCGATGCGTCTTGGGGAAAACAACATGACGTTGCGAGGCGGTGCGCGGGCGGGGAAGCAAAATTGTCATCTGCTTAGCTTGGACCTCCTGGCGCGCACCAGGCCGGCGAGGTCATGACAAGTTGCTTGTACTTTGTGCTATGGTGGGTGCGCAAGCGGGTTGTGTATGTGTGTGCGCGGGTATAAATGCCGCTCGGTTGCAGCGTAAGAGATCGCGGGTGGGGTTCCGGGATTGCATTGGGTTGTGTGGGGTGGGGTTCCAGAGTTGGGTTGGGTGGGGTGTGATTCCGAGGTGGGGTGGGGTTCCGGGGCCATCGCGGGTGGCGTTGCGTTTCCGCCTGTGCAGGTCGTAAAAGGGGGGTCGCGCGGGTGCAGCAATCCGCGTTTGGCAGCAATGATCGCTGGCGCGGAGGGCGTCAACGCAGTGCTCGGGGCGGATGTCTGCCTCCGCTGCGGAGCGCGGCAGCATTTAGGCCGGAAGACATACTGCGGGTATGGGTACGCCACGGCTACACGTACGCGCGCTACACGTGCACGCGGCGGGTTACTGCTGATCATGTTCGACGGCGATGCTTGGTTGCCACAAGGGCAGGGCGCTGCACGGGTGTCAGGGCAGAGTGGCGGTGACCGTGTGGCCGTGAAACGGGGCTCGACCGGCGTCCGACCTCTTCCCCCGTGTATCCCCCCGCTCGTCGCAGCCTGCCTCCGATCCCGAACCCCTAGAACCCCTCCCGCCCTGTCGCCCTGCCCAACTATGGCTCCAGTCCCTCCTCTCCGCAGGGTCCACCATCATCAACCCATCCTCCAGTGAGTCGAAGACGTTTTACCATGATAGTATCCTCCCGGCTACAGACCACAATCTACGGGCGTCCGCCAATACCCAGGGCCGAAGGCCCCCCTCCAATTGGGTGGGTACGTGGGAGCGGGAGGCCCCCCCCCCAAATGCTGGCCATATGGGTTACCAGAAGACACAAAACTGCATTTGTGTGCCTCCTGCACCACGCAATTGCTCAGAATTTGGTATGCATAACCTTGCATCTTGATTGCCTGCTCAGTGGGCAACACCCTGGAAGCATAACTCCCTCTGCCAACAGCTGTCAGCCCCTCTTTTTCCCCCTCGTGCGTCCGTTCCCTCCACCTTATACACACCAGTCTAGCATGCAGGGCATAACGGACTGCCCTCGTGCCGGATTTACGGGGCTTCGTGCGTCCCATGGGTCTTGCTCTGTCAGTTCTCGGTTGAGTCCAGGAGGGGCCTTCCGTATCTCTGTTCATTCGGCAGGTATTCGGCACTCGGCTTTTGCACTCGTGTCACAAGCTTCACAAGATCGCTACGCTGTGACCGGAGTACCTTGGCGCTACCATGTGTACCATACGACAACATTCAATGCAAGCGACCACAGGTAGGGGCCGAGCATGCGCAGGCCCCCGTGCGTGCGTCCCTTGTGCCGTACGACATGAAGGTAACGGGCCCCATCGCCACGGCGGTGCGTGCTCAGCCCACTCTTTTGCGTGCACCGCAGCGACCCCCCTTGCAATTTCGTGCTACTGAGAAACCAGGAAAATATTTTCGCCCGGTGGTCCAAGCACTGATTTCACGCTCAAGCCGCAATCATCTTACGCTTTGGTGCAAGAGAATGGGACGGAAACGGTGTTGGCACCCTACTACGGTACGGCTTCGCCCAACCACATGCTCTCTTGACCAACACAAGCAACCAGGGGCGCAAAAAGGCTTCCGTGTCCCCCTCCATGCCCAGGGACCGCCACTGCCTGGCACGCATTTTTTTGTCGCCCTTCTCTCCATTGCCGGCACCGGTCCCGTTCTCTGCCGCCTATTGGTACCTCGCCAGCCACGGCTCGCACGTTGCGTTTCCAATTGTGATAAGACGAGATTAAATGAATACTACGATAAATCACTTGCATGGCGCGCGGGACACATCTGAATGCCCTGGCCTGAATGCGAATAAACGCAGGTGAAGCCCGGCGTTGTGCAACCCACCGGCAAAGGGCATAACCCGACGAACCCCTTCCACTACATGGCGGTACCGCACAGCGCTTTGAAAAGCCTACCTAACCCGTGCTCAGGTGCAGGGTACCATAGGAACGCACGATAGGAACAGTACCCTTGCCGGCATAACACCAACATACCGTACGCAGGGTCACCCATGTCCCCTTTGCTGGCCGCCTGGCGTCTTTGCTCCACCCCTGGACCGTCCGCAGAACGTGCATTCCCAGTGCATCCCGGAAAAGACAACAGTACGGCGCGCGTACGAAGTAAGCGCATGCTGTTTGATGACAGGATGCACGGGCTTTGTCGCATCTCACACGCACCCGCTTCGCCAACTTGGGCTAGCGGCGGGGGAAATGTCATTCGGGACAGGGCCAGGGATAGCTGCGGACCGGCATTGGGAGGTTCGAGGTTGTCCGCAGGTAGGGGCGGCGGGGTACTAGTGTGCCTAAGCGCTAGGTAGGGGGTTTGCTGCCACATGTGCGGAAGGGGGAAGGTGTTACAGACACGACGGGTGTGACTTGAGACGACGAGGGCGGCCTAGGTCTGCGTCGGTCTCCTGGCGAGCGAGCGCCGTGCACTTGCATTTGCAGGAGCGAGCTTGGCGTGCAGCTATGGTCGGCTCGTTTGCGTGTGGCTGGCTCATGTTACGTAACGGAGGGGCGATCGCTGGATGGGAACAATAACGCCGGAACCAAAGTGCAGCTTTGAAGGGCTTAGGGCCTGCAATGGTTCGGGAACGGGGCTTGGGACACAATGAATGAAGCGATGACGGGCGATGCAATCAGCGCTACGACGGCCGAACGGAGTGACGTGGACTGGAAAACCTGCTTCTGTGTTGCCCCTTGGGTCGGAATGGACGGTTACGCATTACGGGTGTGGGGATGAGAGGGTGCGGCTTCCGTCTGCTTACTTCCGAACTCAGCGCGCACCAGCCATGCCTTAGCGCGTAGGGGGTATATTTTAATTTACCGGTTAGTGTTGATTGTAAGTTTGTGTGAGAGTGGTGCGGGGCGGGGAATACGGGAGCCGTAGCCTGCAGCCTGGGGGCTCGCGGGGATCTAGGGTTGCGTTGCATTATCTATGTCAAGGCCGTGAAGCGGGGGAGCATGGGTTCGGTGGCACGCGTTTGGCAGCGGGGCTCACTGGCGTGGGAACTGGACTTGCGGCACAAGGACAACCTAGCATTTGGTGCGAGCCCGGTACAGTGCGGCTGAGGGCGGCGGGGTAGCTGGGGCAGAGGGGGACAGGACGCGTAGTCGATGTGCCTTTTTGGTTTTTGGGTTACAGTTACGCAGACGGTTGTGCCGTACGAATGGGTTGCGGGCGGTGGGACAGGAGCGGGGATGGGAGAGGGTTCCGTTCATGTTGCCTGCGGATGGTGTTCGCATGAGCGGTCAAGGTGTGCGGTCAACGAGTCGCATGAAACGAGTCGCAGTGCAGGGTGGCAGGGGACGGAGGGCGTGGGAGATAGGCACACGGAGTTGCGGCTGCACTTGCCAGGGGCATGTGGCTTGAAGGTTCAGGTGCTGCATGAAAGTTCACCCCGAGGCCTGCATCAGAACGCTTGACGTCTTCATTGTGCAGATAGGAAAAGTGCAGCGTGCAAGCAGTGTCCCCCATATCCCCTTTGCTGGTCGCCTGGCGTCTTTGCTCCACCCCTGGACCGTCCGCAGAACGTGCATTCCCAGAGCTTTCCGAAAAAGACAACAGGACGGCGCGCGTGCGAAGCACATGCTGTTTGATGACAGGATGCGCGGGCTTTGTCGCATCTCACACGCATCCATTTCGCCTACTCGGGCTAGCGGCGGGGGAAATGTCCTTCGGGACAGGGACAGGGATAGCTGCGGACCGGGTTCGAGCGTGTCCGCAGGAAGGGGCGGCGGGGTACTAGTGTGCCTAGGCGCTAGGTAGGGGGTTGCCGCCACATGTGCGGAAGGCAAAGTGCTCACGGGTGTTACGGAGACGACGGGTGTGACTTGAGACGACGAGGGCGGCCTAGGTCAGCGTCGGGCTACAGGTGAGTGAGCGCCGTGCACTTGCGTTTGCAGCAGCGAGCCTGGCGTGCGGCTATAGTCGGCTCGTGTGCGTGTTGCTGGCTCATGCGACGTCACGGGTTGCCCCTTTGGTCGGAATGGACGGTTACGCGTGACGGGATGAGAGGGTGCGGTTTCCGTCTCCTTAGTTCCGAGCTCAGCGCGCACCAGCCAAGGCTCGGCGCATTAGGGAGTAATTTATAATACCGGTTATTTTGTGTTTGTGTGAGAGTGGTGCGCGGGCGGGGAATACGGGAGCCGCAGCCTGCAGCCTCGGGGCTCGCTGGAATCAAGGATTGCGTTTGGATTATCTATGTTGAGGCCGTGAAGCGGGGGAGCATGGGTTCGGTGGCACGCGTTTGACAGCGGGGCTCACTGGCGTGGGAACTGGACTTGTGGCACGAAGACAACGAACGTAGCATTTGGTGCGGGCGCGGACAGGTTTAGAGCAAGCAACACGCTACTGTTAGGAGCGACCACGTGCAACAGGCTCGGGTCGGGTCAGTGCTGGTCGCTTAATCAGCAGGGCTTGCTTGCACAGGGTGGTGACGCACGGATACTCATTATGACAAAGGATAAGGGCCCGTGTGCACTTGGGGCCGTGCGGTGGGCATGGCCTGCACAAGGCTCACCTCCCCGCTCGCTGCTTCCTGCAACCGCTCATGCTTCCTGCTCCCTGCGACCCAACTCTTCGCTCTCCTCCTCCCTGGTCGCCCCGCCAAGCTACACCGACCTGTCTGTTTCCTTCGGTTAGATAACAAATCGCTAACGCAGGACTGGAAGCTAATCGGCATGAGCGTGTTGCCTGTGAGATACCAGTACGGAAGCGCCGGGCTTGCTTTCTGACGCGATTCGGGCGAGCGTCGCCCGGTACTGTGCGGCTGAGGGCGGCGGGGCTAGCTGGGGCAGAGGGGGACAGGACGCGGAGTCGATGTGCCCTTTTTGGTTTTTGGGTTACAGTTACGCAGGCGGCAGTGCCGTATGAATGGGTTGCGGGCGGTGGGACAGGAGCGGGGACGAGGGAGGGTTCCGTTCATACTGCCTGGAGACAGTGTTCGCATGAGCGGTCAAGGTGTGCGGTCCGGGGGGCGCATGAACGAGTCGCAGTGCAGGGTGGCAGGGGACGGAGGGCGTGGGAGGTAGCCAGACGGAGATGCGG
>LSYV01000010.1:871766-892916 GCA_001584585.1 Gonium pectorale | reverse complement strand
CTGCCCACAATGGACAGGGGGGCCCTGGATACCGCTGGCCGGGGGACCGCAAACGGCTGCTGCTGCATATCCGCTGTGTTAGTGAGTGCTTTTTGGCGACCCCACAGAAACTATATCTAGCCCCCCTTCCCAAACCGCAACTCACGTAAACATGTCGCTCACGTTTACTCCAGCACCAGCATTGTTTCGCAGCACGAGTCGTGCGGTTATGTCGATGTGCCTTGTCTGGGTCACCGGATAGGAATCTGCAATATGAAAGGACACGATTGTCAACATTCCTGCATGGCGCAAGTTGCAAGACATGACCACTTACTGCTTGCCTCGAGCGAGAAGATGCGAGGAAGGTCAAGAGCCGCACGGTACTTGCATCGCAACTATGCGACCTTCGCGAAGAAAAGGACATGACAACATTAATAGAAGGCCGGGGCGCAAACGGAAGTTGCTACAGACAACAAGACATGCAAGAAACGCCGCGGCCCCAAGTGATTTGCAAGGGCCAGCAAGGCATCCACAGCGTCCAGCGCATCGGGCGCCCTCGAGCAGCAGGGAAACAGGCGCACCTTGACAAGCCATGGTCGTTGAATACACGTGGGGCTGGCTCTCCCAGGTGTCAGGGTCCTGCATACCGACTGCAAGGCCGCGTGCACATAGGCGCTGCTGCAGGAGAAGACTATTGCGCAAGCCAGGTGCCATACCGGCAGACGCGACGTTGGAAGCAAAAGCCAGAGTAGCAAGGTAGATAGAAACAAGGTCAAGGTGCTTTGGTTAAGGGCGAACTTACAACGGATTGAAGGGGCCGCGTTTAAGTAGCGTTGAACTTGTACGAGGTCGCGGAGCCAGTCAGGCGACGACTCGAGAGGCGCTTTTGAACCAAAGTTTTCCATGCAAATATCAGCTCGCTTCAGTGATACGGGTATGCCAGTGCGTTGCTAGGAATAACTGTTGCAAGTTTGCACTTTGCCTCTGCAGCCACCGAAACTGCAAGTAGCTCACGGCTGTCACTAGCAAAGGTTGAAGCTTGGTGCAACTGCGTGGGAACGGAAATTGGCCTCCGCACCACACATTTCCTTTTCGCCGCCACCGCCACCGAAACAGTGCAGTTAGATGGCCAGACGAGGAAGGCGGATGTGCCATAGCTGAGATTGTGCTCGCAATGCTCGGTGCTCCGGCGTCGGCCGCACCCTCGACGGTGTGTCTCGGAGGACGGGCGTTGGCGGCACCGCTGCCGCCAGCCTCTGCTGCAGCCCCGCAACCTCACTGGCATGGCTTGAGGCTCCGAGGCGTGTGCTTGTGCGCTCGCTCCCCTGGACGCCATGCCGTGATCGCCGCCAGCACCCCGCCTCCAGCCGCGGCGGCCAGCAGCTCAGGTTCGGCCCGCAGCCCTGAGGCGGTCTCCGCCACGGCGAACCCCACAGGGGCACGCAGCTCCTTTTCCAGATGCATCTCTGGGGCTTCTGGCATCCGTCATTTCGGCGACGGCCCGGGGGACCTTGTCGTCATCTCAGCGGAGGACGTTATGTCCACTGAGCGAGTGAGGCGCAGGAAGCTGGAGCGGCTGGCCCGGCTGCTCCGCAGCCTAGCTAGCCTGCCGCCTGAAGCGGTAGCCCCCTCCGCGATGCCCGCCGCCCATCGCTTGCAGCTTCAGCGGCAGGCGCCCTCGCTTCCGCAGCAGCGCGCCCTGGACAGCAGCGGTGCCTTGCCGCGTCCTGCAACGGGGCCTGCGGCACCAGCCAGATTAGGGCTTGCGGCGCCGTCTGGGCCAGGCCACCTTGGCGACCGGCCGCCTGCCCGGCCTGCCGCCGTGCTCACTGTGCCCGAGCGGCCTCACGCAGCAACCTCCGGTAGCGGCAATCCCGCCGCGCCGCAGGAGCCGCCCGCAGGGGCCGGCAGCCGCCTGCAGCAACGAGGCACACGTTCTGGCCCCCCGGCGGGTGTCTCAACGGCAACAGCTCGGCCGGCCATTGCCGGGCCTGCCAGCCTCCACGCCCGAGCCACGGCGCTGGCCCGCCTCGGGCCGGCGCATCGGCAAACGCCCTCCGCTGTCATAAAGCCGCCTGGCGCGCAGCCGCCGACGCCGGCGCCGCCAGCCGGCACAACCAACGCCACTATCAGCACCGCCACCGGGGCTGCACGCCCTCAGCCTCGTCTAGGCTCCGATCCCGGTCACGTCTCTACCCCTTCGCAGCTGCCGCCGACTCCGCCGGCGACGGCGGCGGCGGCCAGCACCCACGCGGCGGCAGGCCCAGTGCAGACAGCCCCGCTGCGGGCAGCTACACACGGAGCCGCGGGCCCGGGGCCGTCCAGCCTGCACCTCCAGGCAGCCCAGCGGGCCCGCTACGCGGCCGTTGGCCGACGCTTGCCGCCCCCTTTGCCCAGCGTCGCCGCGGCCGGGGCAGGGGCTGCGTCGCTGACGCAGACGACCGCCGCCCTGGAGAGGCTCCTTGCAGTGGCGCCCCCCGACGCAGCCCTCAGCAGCCCGACTGCTGCAAGCATGCCCGTTCGCAGGCCGCGGCCGTGGGAGCGCCCCCGCCGGCCCGTCCTCGGCTCGCTGCGCCTTCTGCGCCTGCGGCTGGGAAGGGCGCGCGAGGAGGAGCGGCCTGCGGACAATCAAGTGCAGCAGCAAGCCCAGGGCGCAGGTGCAGCGGGGCAGCTGGAGACGCGGTTCTCCGGCAGTGGAGACGTTGCGACTGGCGGCCGCCTCAGCACGACGGTCGCTCGTGACGGGCCCGTGGCAGCTGGGGATGGTGCTGGGCCTGACGCGAGCGGCGGCAGCGGCGGGCAGTTGGGCGTGGCTGCGGCAGCGGGTGGGACAGCGGACTGCACGAGGCAGGCAGTGGAGCTGGAGCAGGCCACGGAGCCGGCGGGGTTGGCAGAGCCGGTGGAGCCTGCGAGGGTGGAACTGGCTGCGGAGCCCGGAGGTGGTGCAGCGACGGCAATAACACGAATAGATCCTCCGCCGCCAACACCAGCGGCGCCAGCTGCGGCGATGACTGCGGCGGCAGAGAGTGGTGCTGCGGATGCTTCGGCTCTCATGGGAGAGGAGGAGCCCCTGCTAGCCAGCGCCGTGGAGTTGGAAGCAGTGGGGCCGCCAGTCAGCCCGCCGGCGACGGTGGGCGAGACCGCTTCTGGAGCAGCACCGAAACCGGGCTCGGCTTCTGCGCCCCTCCAGCCGGCTACCCCGCAGGGGCCGGCGCCGGCGCCGGTCATGTCGCAGCTGCTGATGCAGGAGCTGCTCCCGGAAGTGCCGGTTCCGCACGAGGCAGCACCCCGCGCTAAGTCCGAAGTGCTGCTCTCTTCGCGTCCCCAGCGGAGGGCTCCGCCGCCGCCTGCCCCCGTTGCTGGCGCGGCCGCGGCCGCCCCGGCGTCCGACGCGACTGCAGCAGCGGCAGCGCCGCCCGGAGTTGTGAGGCCCGCAGCTCCAGCTCAGCTGCCCCTGGGAACCGGCGGTGCGGCGCCCCGGACTGGCGATGCAGCGGGCCCGGCTGTTGGTCTGCCGCTTGCTGCGTCAGAGGAGGGCCTGGCTCTGGACGAACAAGGCACGCAAGTCAGCTTGGACGCTGGCACCGCCGTAGTTCCATCAGGCGCCCCCACCGCCGCCGCGCCCATCGGCGCCCGGCAGCCCGGCTCTGCCGCCGTTGCGGCGGAGCCCATGCGGCCCCCTACAGTGCCTCCGACAGAGGACCTGGACAACCTGCTCAAGTTCACAGCCGCCGCCATGGTCCCGCCGCCACCCCTGGCCCTTGGACCGCCCCCCGCCGCCACGGCCCGGTCCGCCCTCCCAGCCCTACCCTTCAGGCCCCGGCCTGCGCACGCGCTGGACGCTGAGGGCACCGTGCGGCCCCCGCGGCAGCGGCTGGGCGCTAGCGCCGCCGCCGCCGGGCGGGGCTGCGGGCTGATGTCGGCTCGCGACCTGACGGCGTCCCTGGTCGCTGCGCCCTCGTGGGTCCACGTGGCGCAGCTAGTGCACCGCTGGCACGGGGAGCTGAACGCTATCAGTCTGGCGGCGGCGCTCAAGCGCCTGGCCGCATGCTGCCAGCCGCAGGTGGGTGTTGCCCATGGTGGAATTCGCGGGGCGATGTGCTGTGGAGAGCGAGGCCGCGGGCAAAGGCAGGGCCAGATGTTTGCATCCAGGTCCGTCCCGCCGCTGCTCGGGAATTGTGCGCAGTATGCATCGGTACTGCCTCGGTCAGCATTTGGTGCCGCGACCCTCGAGCCCGAGAGGTCACCGGCCTGATGCGCGTGTGGCTCGGCTTGCGCCGCCGCTGTCGCGCTGCGTTTGTGTCCCTCGCGCCCCCGCAGATGCTCAACCCATCGCGCCCCGAGGGACCGGCGCTGCTGAGCATGTTGCAGCACCTCTGCTTCCAGGTGGGTGGGCTGCCGGTCCGGGGTCCTGTGTCGGGCCCTTCGCATGCGGCCCTCACATGTGGCCTTCGCATGCGATCCTGGCCTTGGGATGGGGCCCTGGCATACGCCCGCCCCCCCTTCCAGCGTGTGGGCCCTCGTCTGAATACATCTTTGGCAGTTACCAGTCTCGCCCAGTGACCTCGCCTCCTCTCCCAGTGTAGCCATTACTCGTGTGTTTGCATACCGAGCAGGCCGAGTACCACCTGCCCACAATGCGCCCCCGGGAGCTGTCCGGCGTGCTGTGGGCGCTGGCCGTGCTGGGCTTTTCCCCGCCGCTGCCCCTGGCGGTCGGCCTGGCGGAGGGCTTCATGGCCTCGCTGCCGGAAGCCAACGCGCTCGACTGCGCGCAGGGCCTGTGGGCGCTGAGCCAGATGGGGTGGCCGCTGGAGCGGGCGGAGCTGGAGGCGGTATGGCGCCGCACACTGGTGGGTGGTGGTGGAGCGGGTAGACAAGAGGTTGCTTAGCTTCCCCAAAAGAGGGGGGGAGCGCAGGCGGACGACCCATTGCAGCGGGGGACGGGGTATCGACAAGAGGGAAGGATGCAGACGCAAGGCCGAGGCGCGAGGAGGGGGCTGGTGACGCGGGGCCCGGGTCAGGACGCGGGGCCGAAGGGCGTGGCTGTTGTTAAGGGTCCCACCCCCGTGTCCCACCCCGCATCCCTGCGCATGGCAAGAGTTCGGTCCCTCTCGCGCCCCCTGCCCCGCCGCAGTCCTGCCTGCACCCCGACCGGCCCAGCTGCCGCTCGCTGCTGGTGGTGCTGTGCGCCGCAACCAAGATGGGGCTGCGGCTATCGCGGGACGAGGTGCGCGCGGGTTAGACGGCCACGCGTCTAGTTTCGGGTTTAGGCCGGACCGGTGGTAATTCTCTGGGCTCCGGCGGAAAGCTCAGTCCCTGGAGCAGCGCCGCTGAGGCCGAGTTGCGGGACTTCGGCACTAAAAGCAGTTGGTGAACGATGGGCATGTGACGTTTCCCGCATGCTTCGCACCCTTCGTTTCCGTTCCCCCGTCTGAAATGTGCGCCCGCGCCAACCGCAGCTGCTCTGGCTTGAGGCCCAGCTGGTGGCGGCTTCGCCAATGCTGAGCGGCCAGGACGTGGCTAACGCGCTCTCCTCGCTGGCTCGGCTCATGGACGACTCTCCGGCCGCGATGGCGGCGGTGGTGGCGGCGAGGGCGGGTGGACAGGAGCCACTCGGGCAGCGGGACCGGCCCCCAACGGCTACGTTGCGTCGGCAGCGGCAGCGCCGGGAAGGAGCCGCCTCTGTGCGCCGCCGCGGCCACGGCGACGTGGCGCGTGGCGTCAGCGGCCTGCGACCGCAGCCGGAGACGTTGAAAGCGCTGCTTTCGCGGATGGCGCCCCTGGTGCGGAGGGGCGCGTGCGGCTTCGGGGCAAGGCGCGGCCGTGTCGCCCTGCGATCTGTAATGCACGATGAGGGGCCGGCGGGATGGCCGGTTGGGCGACGCAGAGTCTGCTGGCCGTCAGTCGCGGGCGGCCTGTTTAACTAGACGGCGTGCGCTAACGTCCTGGCGTTGGGAAGGCTGCAAAGATGTCTCGCTCCCGGGCCTGGTAACGGTATGAGAGTCACCTTGTGCCCCTCCGCCCTATCGCTCGCCCTCCCGCCCGCCCTCCCGCCCTATCGCCCTCGATCCCGCCTTATCGCTGTCCCTCCCGCCCTATCGCCCGCCCTCCCGCCCTATCGCCCTCCCCCTGCCGCTCAGCTCTCCAGCATGCGAGGAGATGAGGCCGCGGCTGTCTTGTACTCTCTTGCGCGTCTGGGCTTCGATCCCGGCCAGCCGATGCGGTCTGCGCTGTTCAGGTGGGCATACCACGCAGTGGCTCATACGATTGTCTACATGAGGGTGCTGTATTCTGTGTGAGTGACGGCGTGCGGAAACAGTTCTTCGACAGGACAGCGAGCAAACACATCTAGCCGGCATGCCATTCACCCGCATCCCTAGCCCGACACAACTTGTGACCCCGGATAACTTCACGCTGCGGGTGGGCTGGATAGGGTAGTGTTGAAATGGAACGACATAGGGTGGTGTGTGCGGGTCTTGGGAGGCGACGGGGCTGGGCGGGATGCCAGCAAGTGCGTTGCTCTGGGCGACGCCAGGGCTTGCAGGAGGGCGTCCACAGCGCTCTCACACCGAGGCAGCACCTTGCACCCGTCTCGGTGCTCTGCATCGTCACCCGTGACCCGTCTCATCCGCCCCTCATCCGCTGCCCGTCCTACGCAGCCGGTGCGCCTCCCAACGGGCGTCCTCCAGCACTCGTGCCCTCGCGCTCATGGTGTGGGCCGCGAGCCGTCTCGCCCAGCAGCCACCCAGCTCGTGGACCGCAGATATTATGCTCGAGTGCCTGCGCCGCCTGCCCTACTTCGCACCCTCGGAGCTCGCGACGCTGTTGTACGGCTTTGCCGTACAGAGAGGCCAATCCACTCTGGAACCCGAGGCCACAGCCGCCCTTTTGGCGGCGGTGACCGCCGCCATGAGCAGCTTCTCGCCGCAGGAGGTGGCCAACACGGCGTGGGCGGTGGCGCAGCTGCCGACCGACTGCGCGCCGACCCGCGGGTCTGCCTTCTGGGCCGCCATGGGCGAGCGCTGTCGGCAGCTTGGCTTCGGCTCCTTCACTTCGCAGGGCCTCGCCAACGTGCTTTGGGGCACGGCGGCGTTGACGCCAAATCCAACCGCAGCGCGCAGGAAGACGCGGTTGGCTGCCCGCTACATGCCGGCGGTGCCGGCGCTTGATCAACTCGTCCTGCTGAGCAAAGCGCTGTTCGGGCGTGTCTCTACTGACAGCCTGGCGGCGGCGAGCGGAGGCCCCGCTCCCTGGGCCACCGCCCCGCCGCCGGCGGCGCCACACCGCAGCGGCGCCGAGCTGCGGCCACCAGAGCATCCTCGCAGCGCCGCCGCTGCCTGGAATGCCGCTCCGGCGGTTGCGACGCTGTTGGAGCTGGACGCAGAAGCGCTGGACGACCTGCACCAGGCGCTCCACGCGCGCCTCCCGCAGATGAACGCCACGGAGCTCAGCATGACCCTGTGGGCCCTGGCGCGCCTGCGACTCAACCCCGGCCATGACTGGCTGGACGCAGCCGTTTTGCGCGGCGCGTCGCTGCTGATGGCGATGCCGCTGGAGGGCCTGACGGCGCTCGTACACTCGATCACGTGGATTCCGTCTTACATCCCGGAGGCGAGTGCGCTGGTGGCTCTCGAGGAGGAGGTGCTCCGGCGGCTGTCGACGATCCGCAGCAAGGACACACGGCGCGGGCTGCTTTCGCGCATGTCGTTCGTTCATGCAAGGGTCCGCCAGCGGCAGCGGCGTATGGCTGCTGCCCAGCGGTGGGCGGCGCTGTGTCAGGCGGTGGAGCGGCGGGAGGGGTTGCGGCGGGCGGCGCAGCGGCTCCGCCTGCGGAAGATGCGGGAAGCGGCGTCACGGCCGACATGGCCCGGGACTGCGGCCCAGGAGAAGGTTAGCAACCCGACGCCCAACTCCCACTCCTGGGTTGGCAAGGAGACGGCTACGGCTGTATTGGCGGCACCTAGGGCGGTGATGGCGGCCTCAGCGGCAGCAGCGTTGAGGCCAAGGGCAGCAGCGGCCACGCAGCCAAGGCCCGTGGCGGCCACGCAGCCAAAGCCACCAGCGGCCATGAACCCAGGGCCCGCGGTTCAGCGACGCCAACCGCAACTATAGGGAAGTAGGCTCCGAACATGGAGGCACCTGCAACGTCGGGAGCGCAGCCAGGGGAGGCTGCAGCGGCAGCGAAGACACACCAGCAAAGCGAATGCTGACATCGCCGGCGGCGGACGCAGGAGCGGTGTTGGCAGCAAGGTGGCGGATTGAGGTGGTAGGATCCTGCAAAGGGAGAATCAGGGGGGGCGCGGCGCGCCATTGCGGCAAGTCCCTCTCGTCCGTAGCACTGTGCGGCCCGTCAAACGCAGACTAGTAGGCGGTTGGGCAGTGGTTGACCGTGAGGGGCCACACGCAGGAGCTGAGCTTTCCCGCCCCGAGTGCGTTGCTAGGGAGTGTAGCTTGTGGACCCGCCGTCTCAACTAGCTACGCGGCTTGTGGTAATGTTTTGCGCCCGGGGCACGCACACATTTGCAGTGCGTTGTTGCATATCGCTATATTAACCAAATCACAATCCGGGTAGATGTACGATTCGATAAGGGTTCGAGACGACGGCCCTCGTGGTCATGGCCGTGCGGCTGTTGGTGGTCGCCAGCCGGTGCAGGGATGCCGCCAGTCGGAGCTCGGGTCCTGCACAAGGCTACAGCGCCCCGTGCTGTGTGCACAGTAGAGTTAGTTGGTGAGAATAGGATGTGCACAAGGGTGCGGTGTCCTCTGCGTTATGGGCTGCGGGGGTGCGGAGAGAGACCCACTTCCCGCCGCGCAGCTGCGCAGTGTGCGGCGGACGCGTTTGCGTCGTCAGCACCGAGTGGGTAGTTGTAGGTTGGTAGTGGTGCGGGAACATGCCCAGTCCGCAAGCAGAGCGTTAGGAGTTCCCCGAGGCACGAGGGGCGGACCATTTGAGGAAACCACAGGAAATGAATGTCAATGTCCGACATGTGCAGAGTTCCTCCATCCGCCTGACGGACCCAGTCGGTCCGTATGACCTATGCCGCACAGCCGTGCGCAACTAGTAAGGTCTAGCCACTTCCTGAACTTCTGCTGTATGCGCCCAGCCTCTACTGTATGTACCTCACCTGAAGCCTGTCCCCTCAGGAAGCGATGCAACTAGTTCTCCGACGCCGCCACCGCGCTGCGCAACCTGCGCAACCAGGCGGGCTGCGCAGTTCCGTGGGCCGCATCACATTGACCTCCGCCTCTCGTGCCGCCCGTGCCAGGCACACCTTCGGGGCGCACTGGCCGACCCACACATAGCCTGCATGCAGGGAGGGGGGGGCGCTGCCGCACATGCGTCAGAAAAAAGGGAAATCAGCTATCGTGCCCCACGGCGGCCAGCGCCGTAGTGCCGAACCCAGAGGAGGCTGTTCTACCATTCAACACCACCACAATGGGTGAAGCGCGGGATGCGGGCTGGGATGGGGTTGAAGGCCGTGGAGGACTGCGTGTCACGTTAGCCGTCAGCGGAACGTCAGGCACTCCACAACATCCCAGATGCCCAAGCACTTGCACAAATGATGTGCGACCTGAATCGGGAAACCATGTACCATAGACGGGCGAGTTGGTTGGCGGACAGGTGGGCTCTAACCAACTTCTCTAGAACCCCGTACCCGTCGCCGACCCCGCAACCATCTTGGCCAATACCAAACCCTTCGAGACATTTGCGGCGCTGTACGCGCCTGTAGAGCGCGATGGGGCGCCTTGCATTTTTTGCATGCCTAGCATTATGCCTCTTGCTGAGCACTGAAGCTGCCACCCTGAAGAAGATAGAGGCTCCATGCACAGCTTGCAAGGCAGTTGCGGTGAGCTTGTTATTTGTGGTCTCTCAGCCTTCCTAGCACGACCACGCAGCGCTGATAGTGCGATTGCCTCGCATGGACGTAGGCTGAGCTCCAGCGGCGGATCGATGGGGAGCCGGTGCGGAATCACCTCGATCTCCGCCATCGTTTGGACAAGGACGGGCAGCGCTATGGCAAGGGTGGGTGGGTAATTGGCACGGGATGATCGCGCGAGGTGCCACGCGGGTGAGGGTCTGCTGGGTTTTGCACGAAACGGCGGTCCATCGCCTGCACTAAGCGGGGGCCTTCTTCCACCCCTCAGTCATTGCTTACAAGTCCAGCGAGCTGCGCGCGGTGGAGTTGCTTGACGACCTGTGCAACACCATGCGGGATTACGCGCTGGTGTCGCCCACGGGCAAGAAGACCAAGTTCTGGCTGAAAGTCAAGGGGGAGGGCTCCAACGCCACGATGCTTAGCGCGGTGACACGGCCACCCAGGCCGGAGGAGGAGGCCAAGAGCAAGGTACGCGATGCGAGGGGGGGGGGTAGGAGGGCATCCACCCCTTCACGCTTGTGCCGCCGGCGTCTCACTCATAAGTCATACCCGTTCCCCTCCCCTACCCGCGCTTCCCCTGTGGCCGCGTCCCGTCTCCGCTTCTCCTTCGACCCTGGATAACGGTGACCTCTTCGCTTGCGCTTATCCTTCCCACAGCGGCTGGAGGCATATTGTGGCGTCATGCTCGAGGAGCTCGAGGAGGAGCTGTATGCGGGGATTATGAAGGGCGGCTTCGACACACAGGGTGGGTTGCCATTTGAAAACAAGCCGGGCGTGGCCGGGCGAGCGCGGCGGGATGGGGCAGGCGGCGCCGCGCGGAGGGAAGACTGCAGGGCTGCGTGACGTGTATACTGGGGCCAATGCAGCCTGCCTTTGCAACTGTGCGGCAACGAGGATTCCCAAGCGTTTATGCACGCCGGAGAAGACGCGCCGACGACCCAGGACGCCTGCTACGACCAGTCTGTGATTATACTGCTGGGGCCAGCATCCCCCATCGCCCAGTTCTGACCAGTGTGATTTGCTTCAGCCCGCACCTCTCGTGGGGTTTTGTGCTAAGGGGTCTACGTTTCATCCACCAAGTACATGGGTCCCCATGCCCCCGGTTTGTGCCGTTCCATCCACCCAGGAGTGGAGTCGCTGCTGTGCCGGGGCATCGTCTCGGCCTGCCCCGTACCGGCCGCTGTGGCCGAGCCCTCCGACGCGGAGGCGGCGGGCGAGGTGGTGGCGGAGGAGGAGGACGGGGAGCAGGAAGGCGAGGCGGCGGAGGGCGCGGAGGGCGCGTCGGCGGCGACCGGGTCGGCTGGGTCGGAGACCCGGTACATCGACAACATGAAGGTGGAAGTTGGGCCGGACGGCAAGTTTGAGCTGTGAGGCGCTGGATGGGTGAGGGCGCCATGAAGGGATTCTGTTAGGGAGGGAGGGAGGGCACTGGCCAGCTGTTAAAGTCCGGAATTATCATGAGATGACGGCCGGGCATTGCTGCTCCCGAGCTGAGAGAAGAGGGCGGATGGGTTAGGGCCAGGGCTGCCGGGAGGAGCGCAGCTAGACTCGTCAAAGCTGCGGGGCGACTGACGGCTCAGGGAGAGCGCGAGCGTGCAGGATACTATATCTCTCGTTGGCGCGTGCGCATAGGATGGGCCGTACCGGAAGGGAGGGCTGCGGACGGCAAGCGCAGAGGAGGAGGCGTAGTTGGCGCACGGCCTACCTCTCATCGCCCCGGGGCACACCGGCGCCGCGCCGCCGTTTGGGTGCCGCCGTGCGACCAGCAGCGCGTGTGACGTTGGCAGTGACCTTGACGGTTTGGCCCGCGCGTGCGAGTGCGGCGCGAGCGGTGGAGGTCGACTGGTGCATCGCTGACGGTGACAGCACCGTCGTGGAGGTGGTCAGGTGTGCGGATATTCCAGGGACCGGGCTGTGCACCGTGTACATGTACGCGGCTTTCGAGTGTGGCGTGTGAGCGTAAGCGGGACTGGACATATTCCGGTGCGGCCCTCCAGCCTCCAGGGCACGCGTTGCACTCCGGTCTGCCCGCCCTTGCCTGCTGTTGCACCTGCTCAAGGTGCAGTCGTCGCGTCAGCCGATGCTGAGAGAGGCGGCATTAGGGCTGCTGCTGAAGGGTGCGTCTGGGCTCGAGCGGTGCGTGGATGTGTGCTGCGTGGACCGCGAGACTGAGTAAGGTGGGCTCTCGGCATTCTCAAGATCGGCGCGATTTGCGCATCCTAGGGAAACGTAGATGGGATATTCGTTAGGTGCAAGGTGGGATCGTAAGGTTGTGAAGATTGGGATTGCTCTCATCCATTGGCAACGCTGCTGCCCTCTTGGTAGTTTTCAGTAGAGCACGTGACCTGGTGTGCTGCCCTCCATGTCCGACGGGCATCACTCCGAACCCATGTCCGAACCCCATGCCGGCTCGCTAAGCCTTCACCCCCATGAGGCTGTCACGCAGCGGTGTCTGGCTGGCTACCTTCCTCCCAGGTTCCCTCGTGCCTTGCGGGTCCAGGCATGGCCCCTCTCTCGTGCTTTGCCCCGAGTGCCATGTCCCGATGTGACCCGTGGGTCAAGGGGCTCCTTGCTCACGCATGCCCTGCTCAACAGTGCCGTTGGCAGCCACGGGCATGCTGATTGCTTTAGAGCCGCAGATCGTGCGCTAGACCTGCGAGACGGCGTCCTTGCACGATCAAGCGAGCACAGACGTTGGACTCTTGTCATTCACTGGCTTTCTTTTTATCAACGGGAGCGGCGTGCGACGCGGCGCCCACGAGTCCGGAGGCCACCTTTACCACAGCGGTGTTCTGCCACAAAGTCGCGACCCCTTTCAGAGAATGTCACTGCCTCGGGCTAGTTTCGGAACTAAGAACCGTGCTTATTCATTTGAATAGCCAGCCTGAACGCAGGATAGGAAAGGGCATCCGTGTCATCCTTAGCAGTACGGACGCCATGATAGATGAGACTTCCGTCAACGTTAGCAGCCGACCCGGGAGCTGCTGACTGATGTGGGCAAAATTAGCACGGTCTAACTTACCAGCGAGAAACGATGTCGCCTGAGGCACGAAGGGGGCGCGTTGGCGGCGCCGCCGACAGGTCGCCGCGCGGCGCGACACAGGCGGCAGCGCAACCAAGCTCGTCTTCATAGCCTACCGGTAACCAATCAAATCAGCCCGGTCAGGTGCCCTACCGGCTCTGGTTCGCACGCCAAGCCTACTACGCAGACGTCGTCCTGCTGACCCTCGATTTCCTCGTCGTGTGCTTCTTCTACTGGACGACCATCCTTTACAACGCCAGCTGCGCCGGAAACGGTGGCAATGATGCCGGCGGCAACGGCGGCAACGGCAACGGCGGTCCGGCGCTGCAGGCGCTGCACCCCCCTCTCGACCCCGCCGCCCGTCGCATGGACGCCGTCCTCACCGGCTTCCCCTGCAATGCCCGCAGCTGCTGTACACGCTCCGCACCGGCGCCGCGATCGACCCACGGGTCAGGCTACGCCTGGGGGACTACCCCACGGCCGCCCTGCTGTTGACGCAGCCCCTGACGCTGGTGCTGGCGCTAGCGGCGCCTGTGCTGTGCGAACGGTTTCGGAGCGGCCTGGCCATCGCCAACGTCGTGCTTCCGGAGCTGTGTCTGCTTGTGTCGGCGGCCTGGACCCCTGCCGCGGGCCTGCTGCGGGTGCTGTCGACACAGTTCCTGATCGGCGAGCGCCGCCGCATCGGGCGGATGTTCCTGGTCTGGCGCTCCGTCGTGGTGTACCGAGTAAGCGATGAATTCACGGGCAGCCGGTGGGGGGTCGACTCGGGCGCAGCTGAGGTACGACAAGTGCGATATTCAGCAACGGCAGGCCGCAAGGGGGCCTCCCGTGGATGGGCGGTGGCACGGTGTGTTCTGCGTGCCGTGTAACTAGTAGCTAGTAAGCGCCTGAGCGCGACCTACAAAACGACCACCGTGCCATCATTGTCTCGTCACATGCGTACGAAATGACATCGCAGTTGAGCGGTGGCTAACATTGGATGTGCGCCGGACGGACGGAGACCGCATGTGCTGTTACCGGTCTCCTCCTTCTCCTCAAATCCCTACTCCCCCCTTCCCCCCTTACCCTTTCCCAACCCAAACAAACGTGCCCCGCTTTGGCCCGACCCCCGATCCTGCAGCTCCCTGCCGTCGACCAGCTCATTTTGGGGCTCTTCCAGTGGACGCTCTCCGTCGCCTCCACCGTCGCCATTGACCGACGAATGCAGCTGAACCAGCAGCAACCGCACCTCCTGACGGCGCTCGCGTCTCAGTGCGTCACCATCGTCGTACTGCCGTACATCGTACTCAGCGTCTGGGAGCGGCGGCGGTTGCGGCCGCTGTATACGGCCGCGGCGTCCGGCAGCCGCGGGGGCCGTGGTAATGGTGGCGGTGGCGAGCGGCAGAGCCAGGACTTGCAGAGGCGCCGAGAGCAGCAGGAGATTCAGGAGCAGCACGATCGGCGGCGACATTGGTGGGGTCAGTGGTGGTGGCCGTGGCGATGGTGGCGGCCGCATCAGCGCCGGTCCGCCGCCGATACGATGTTTGCGGGTACGGCAGGGAGCGCCCGATTCGTCTTCAGTTCACCTGACCGCACACAACGACCACCACCGGCCGAGACATACAGCAGCGGCTGGGGCGCCACCCGCCGCCGTCGCCGCAGCCACCACCGCAGCCACCACCGCTGCCGCCGCAGCAGCAGCAGCAGCTGGCGGTAGTGCAGCTGGTGGCCTGCCGCTGCCGTCAGTTGCGGGCTCGTCCCTGCAGGGAGCGGCGCCTGCGCTGGCGAGGCCGCCACCACTGTACCGCCGTTCGGCCGTGCTGAGGGCGTCGGAGATACCGCCCAACAGCGCGGCGGGCGGCGTGCCAACGGTAACAGGCGTAAGCAGCAACGTCCGCAGCATTAGCGTCAAGGTGCGGCATTTGCCTTCCGATCCTGGATCCGAATCTAGTTTTGAGGCAGCGGCGGCAGCCGTGCGGCGGGCTGCAGAGGCGGCGCTCAGTGAGTACAACAGGACGGCGGCGGAGGGAATGGGAGCGGCGGTAGCGGCAGCAGCGCCCGCGTCGCCGCAAAGCGCACCCGCCAGCGGCGGCACCGGCAGGGGCAGCGACGGCTTGGGTAGCGGCCAACGCAGTGAGGTAGGGTGGCAGCGAAGGTGACGGTGGCAGCGGTCAGGCGGTGGCCGCCCGCAGGGCCTCCGAGACCGGAGCCTGTGCCCAAGATGGTGCCGGTGTCGTTGAGGGCGGTACGGGCAGCGACGGCGGCAGGAGCGGCGGGAGCGGCCCGTCGGCATCTGCTGCTGCTGCTGCGTCTTTCTGCTGTACGGCGTGTTGGGCGTGGCAATTGCGGCCGCCGTCGCGCTGCCGGGCCCTTGGGGCGCGCTGCTGGTGCCCCTGCCCGACCCGTGGGTCACCCCGTTCTCCCGCCTGAGCCCGCAGTGGCTGCTGCGCGGCCTGTTGGGGCCGAGCCTGTCGCAGGTGGGTTGCCGTGAGGGGAGCGGGCGTGGGGGGTGACCTGGTCGCATGAGGCAGCCAAGGTGGTGGCTTACAGGCTTAGGTGGGAGTAGTCTCCCTCGTTTGTGGAGCTATGGGTCGACGTGGACCTCCTTGTGCGGCATTCGCGGCAGCACTGGCTGCCACAAACTCGCCTTGTCATACCTGGTCGTCTGCATAGCGGACCAGATAGATGGGGGCCCACCGGTCCGCCTGAGGCGGGCCCCCAGCCGCCGTCGGCGGCCCAGGCTTCGTCACATTGCCACAAACTCGCCTTGTCACCGGTGTCATCTGCATAGCGGACCAGATAGATGGGGCCCCAACGGCTCATAGGTGCGCGCAGCTCAAGGCCAACGACGGTACGAGCCACACAGCACACACCACGCACACGCCCCTACGTTTCCGTTCCCTATCGACTATCGATTTATC
The DNA here is from genome assembly GCA_001584585.1 of Gonium pectorale. NCBI lineage: Eukaryota > Viridiplantae > Chlorophyta > Chlorophyceae > Chlamydomonadales > Volvocaceae > Gonium > Gonium pectorale. Next base: position 877,137 of record LSYV01000010.1, on the reverse strand, counting down.
TACCCATGGCCGCACAGGCTTTGACGGGTACCTGTAACCTGTTCCCGTGCGCCGGCGGAGCCGACCCGCACCTATGCGGGGCTCCGGGGTCATCAACGCCCCTTCCGGTCACCCAACGCCACCTGGCCGCCCGCCGTACCCGTGCCGTTCCAACAGATATTGCCGTACCCTGAGCTGTGGGTCGTGATGGCGGGGCTGCTGCCGGTGTTCTTCGTCTCGCTGCGCTCCTTTGGCGGCTGGCGGGCGCCGGCCGTTGCCGTGGCGGCGGGGTACGCCCTGGTCCGCATGGCGCTGTCCTTCGCCACAGACGCTCTGGCGCGCGGGCGCTCCCAACGGAATTAAGTTGCCAACATAATATGCAAGTGAAACCATGGGGGTCTACTACCATCGTAACACTGGGGGTTTGGACTGGGGGGTGGCAATCGCTAGTGTAACACGAGTTGACGCTATGCTCAATGTAAGTTACCTTCCGGGTCGCATCGATCTGTGCAGATGGGGCCGTTTGGGTCGAAATTGATGGGTTTCATGAGTTGGTTACCCGTTTGTGAGGGGGCACCGTTGAGCCCTAACGCCGGATCTCCGGCCGCAGTTCGCGATGGCCGGCACCACTGGCCTGCAGTACATGGCCTGTCTTACATACCTGTCGTGTCCGGAGGGGTTCTACCCCGCCCCCCCCCCGGGGCGCCAGCGGAGTCATCAGTCCCCAGCGGCGCCGCCCCATGCCGCTGACCTCTCTTATTGTACACGCGCAAATCTGTACCTGTCCGTTCGTTTCCGTGACGCCTGGTGACCGTTGGGAAGGCGGTCTGGCTAGCACAGACTCCTGCAGTTGCAGTGTTGGCTGGTTGAGCGCTGAAGCGCGTAGACGCTTGCGGTAGTTCTATGTGGAGTAGGTTTGTTCGTCGCCGTGCTGAAACCGTGAGACGAGCGGCTTGCGGAGGAGGAGGCGATGCGGGCCGGGCACTCTCAGGTCCGTCCTCCATGGTCCGGTGGGCCATCTTTACTACGGCGGCGGCACGGTTGTGAGCTTGCGCAACCACCGCCGGGTGCGGTGCTAGGCGGCATCGTGTGGTCGCCGTCGTATGATTTCGGGCTTGTCATTCGTTTGTCGGATCGCTTGGCCCCAGCGCTTTTGCGCCGCGAACAGACGTACAAGTGCGGCAGTAGCGGCAAAGCCTTGCCTGGGCTGCGCCTTCGATGCGTGTGTTGCTACCAAAGTCCGGTCTAGGAGTCCGGTATGTATACGTGTCTTGCTCCCCGCGGTCAGATGACCTCTTCGGTTATGGCCTGCCGGCGCATTTGGGGATAGTGGTGGCGGGATGGGAGGTTTGTCTTGCCTAACGGTTGGTTGGTTTCGTTAGAAAGGCTTCAGCGAGGGGCGCTTCGTCCGCGCGGGGTCATGCGGGGGGCGCAGGTATGGAGGAAGGTGCTAAGTTTGCACGGGGGAGCCCTAGCGTCCCCTGCTGGGGGCCTCGCGCGTGTTCTCCCGGCACCGGCACAGAGGCTCCGGGCTTGGGCTGGCGGCGGTTGGTGGTTAGAGCAGGGTCGTTGTTGCGGTTGGGTCCAACCGCTGTGGCGGCTGCGCGGTTGGGCGGAGTGCTGCCGTGCGTCGTAAAACAAATGAGAAACCTGCACAGAAAGAGGGAGTTGTTGTACTTCTTCCTGGGTCCGGTTTTGCGGTGCACTTCATGCATACTGCAAGGTGCGCGGTGTCCACGTGCGTGGGTCGCAAAGACGTTGTATTTGAAACGGGTGTTATCGTACGCAGTACAAAGGCGTGCCGTACGGAGGAAACGCACGGTCTGAGCACGCGCGGTTGCAGGGTCCGCACGAACGCAAAGCTTTGGTCGCGGCGTGGCTTGGCGCCCGTGGTTGTGCACAAGTTGTACATGTTACGTACTGCCGTGTTGCTGCAACTAACCTCCGAATCATACTTGGCGTCTCGTGACACTTGGATGCGAGCCCCGTGGAAAGACTGGACCCTTGCGCGTTCAAGCGGGTGCTGGACTCAGCTTGGACCAGGGCGTGGCCGTGGCTCTCACTGCAACTATGTCTCAAGCAGTAGCATTGCAGGCCAGCACCAAGATAATGTACTCCAGAGTTTAGGTAACCTGGCCTGCACGAGCCCTCGATCGGCTTTGCACCGCAGCCCAGTACGAGCCACCCCATGCCACCAACGTTCTTGCGGCGTGGGGGACGGGACGAACGTCACATGTCTTGCTCTGTACCCGCCCGCCCTATTGGAAACGTCGCGCCTATTGGAAACGGCGTGTATGGCCGTAGGGGCGGGCTCCCTCTTTCTATGCAGGTTTCTCTTTTTTCGTAGCCGGAGCTCTCACCATTTGCGGCTATAAGCGACTCGAGATCGACACAACACAGCGTTGGTGGTGTCTGTTGGGCCCCATGGGATGGGACATGGGAAGGCCCCATCGCCTCACTCGCCGTTCCTGCCTGGCCTTGTACCCAACCGCCCGGTACACGCCGGCCCCCATCTTTCGTTTCAGCTCTTCATTCAGCCGGTAGCGACGCCCCGCCTCACGCCCCGCCTCATGGACCGAACAAGCGGATCGAACGCATATGCGCTGGCCAGCGCCCCGCAGTCCTCCTCAGTCCTCCGCACCGCAGGCCGGGTGACCAGGCAATCTCGGGCCGATTCAACGAGGTGGGCGGGATAGATGAAGACTGCGGCGAGGAAGGCTGTAGTGGTCGTGCGTTACCGTACCGGCTTACCACAGCGGCGACCGTCGCAAGCTGCCCATCGGGTAAAGGCGCAGAGCATGGCGGGCAACTGTCTCCCGCCGCCGCTGCCGCCGCTGTCGTCGTCGACGTCGTCGTCGTCGTCGTCGTCGTCGCAGGCGGAATGCTTGTCCCTTGCAAAAGGACCTGCTGCGCGCGGCGTGGCAGCGCCCGCACAACCCCCACCAGACCGCAGTGCTGCCGTCGATGCCTTACACTCCACACCAACCCTGGCACATGCAACAGACATGAAGCCATGAGCACAGAGGACGGAGAAACGCAAGTGACGAAGTGACCCGTCAGCGCTCCCGCCCAGCCGTCCACGCTTGCGACCGTGCAACATGGCACGGCCACCACACATCGATACCCCCACCCGCCGGCGCCATAACCAACCGTGAAGAAACCACAGGATGTGACGCAGGAAGCGCCACAGAGAGTCATACTGAATGCGGCGACCGCATCGCAAGGGCCGCACGGGGGCCATGTGCGGCGTCGCAGGTAGGGCCTCACCACAGGGCCACGTACCTGGACCGCAGCGACGCCAGCGTCAGCGGCGCCGCGACCGACGCCAGGTGCAGTACCCTCAGCAGCACCCGCAACCGCCAGACGTGCGCCGAAGAGCGGCCGCCGCCGACCCGTGGGTCACAGCTCCCGCTGCTGCTACCGCTGCACCTGGAGCAGCACCCGCAGCCGCGAAACCCTGCCTCCCCACGATAGGGGCACGTGCTGTGGTTGCTTCTCGAATGATGACGGGCTTCGCTCCCAACCGCGTGTGCCGGCTCTACCCTCTTCCCCCACGATAACCCTTCCATGCTGATGGGTCATGTTTCAATGGGCAGACCTCCGTCCCTCGTACCGGACGCATTGTGCGTTCAGCCAGGGGCTTCCCGATGGACGTGCTGAACGGGGGCCAGGTGCGTGTCCCATGGGTCGGGGGGCGCTTTTGCTCACGCAAGCCGTGCTCAAAGTCACCTTGGCAGCTAATTGCTTCTTGCAACCGCAGATTACGAGAGAGACGGTGGCGTTGCACGATCAAGCAGACTTTGGCCACAGGCATGCCTAATCCATAACGGGCTTTCATCTGGCAAAAAAAACCGGCCCTTCAAGAAAAGGGTACACGTCCTTAACTGGCGGCGTGTACTGCCATCCGGGGGCAAACCTAGATGGGTATTATAAAGGCCGGACGTCGTCTTCAAATCATAGAACCAGAACAAAATAATACTGACAGGCTTGGTCTTGAGGAAACAGGCGGCCAGACTGGACACGCAAACATCGTCCGACTCACACCCGAATCATGGTCACAGGAGTACCTCCAACAACGTTTTGATACTGGAGCTGAATTGGTATTACCTTATTTAGTGGTCCCTTGCAAGAAAAGATGACGTTGCCCAAGCTCCTGAGAAGGTCCACCGGCCGCGCCGCCGCCGGCTTGCCGCGCAGCGCGGCGGATGCGGACGCTGAGCCGCGAAGCTCGGCGTCGCAGCCTAGCCGACCCAGCCAGCCCCGACGGCTACCCTACCGGCTCTGGTTCGCACGCCGGGCCTACTACGCAGACCTCGTCCTGCTGACCCTCGACTTCGTGATTGCATGCTTCTTCTACTGGACAACCATCCTCTACAACGCCAGCTGCGCCGGGAACGGTGCAGAAGGTGCCCATGATAACGGCAGCGGCGGCCGCGGTCCGGCGGCGGCAGGGCTGCTGCAGGCGTTGCAACCCCCTCTGGATCCCGCCGCCCGCCGCGTGGACGCCGTCCTCACCGGCTTCCCCTGCAATGCCCGCTACTCGCAGCAGCTGCTGTACACGCTCCGCACCGGCGCCGCGATCGACCCACGGGTCAGGCTGCGCCTGGGCGACTACCCCACGGCCGCCCTGCTGCTTACGCAGCCCCTGACGCTGGCGCTGGCGCTGGCGGCGCCTGTGCTGTACGAACGGTTTCGTAGCGGCCTGGCCATCGCCAACGTGGTTCTGCCGGAGCTGTGTCTGCTTGTGTCGGCGGCCTGGACCCCTGCCGCGGGCCTGCTGCGGGTGCTGTCGACGCAGTTCCTGATCGGCGAGCGCCGCCGCATCGGGCGGATGTTCCTGGTCTGGCGCTCCGTCGTGGTGTACCGGGTAAGCGTTGGTGGTCGCGCACAAGCGGGATGCGGCACGTGTAAGCGACGGCAAGCGTGGGCAGGCCGTACGGGGACGTCCTGCAATGGCAGCCCGCCTTCTGCTTCCGTCGACGCCCGTTACCGGTGTCCTCCTCCTCCTCGTCCCCATCTGGAACAAACATGCCCCGCTTTGGCCCGACCCCCAACCCTGCAGCTCCCGGCCGTCGACCAGCTCATTGTGGGGCTCTGCCAGTGGACGCTGTCCGTCGCCTCCACCGTCGCAATCGACCGACGCATGCAACTGGACCAGCAGCAACCGCACCTCCTGACGGCGCTCGCGTCGCAGTGCGTCACCATCGTCGTACTGCCGTACATCGTGCTCAGCATCTGGGAGCGGCGGCGGTTGCGGCCGCTGTATGCGGCCGCGGCGTGCGGCGGCGGCGACGGTGGCGGCGGCGATGGTGGCGGTGGCGAGGGGCAGAGCCAGGACCTGCAGAGGCGCCAAGAGCAGCAGGAGTACCAGGAGCAGCAGCAACGGCAGCGG
>LSYV01000010.1:859409-871746 GCA_001584585.1 Gonium pectorale | reverse complement strand
GCCGCCCGCCGCGTGGACGCCGTCCTCACCGGCTTCCCCTGCAATGCCCGCTACTCGCAGCAGCTGCTGTACACGCTCCGCACCGGCGCCGCGATCGACCCACGGGTCAGGCTGCGCCTGGGGGACTACCCCACGGCCGCCCTGCTGTTGACGCAGCCCCTGACGCTGGCGCTGGCGCTAGCGGCGCCTGTGCTGTACGAACGGTTTCGAAGCGGCCTGGCCATCGCCAACGTGGTTCTGCCGGAGCTGTGTCTGCTTGTGTCGGCGGCCTGGACCCCTGCCGCGGGCCTGCTGCGGGTGCTGTCGACACAGTTCCTGATCGGCGAGCGCCGCCGCATCGGGCGGATGTTCCTGGTCTGGCGCTCCGTCGTGGTGTACCGAGTAAGCGTTGGTGGTCGCGCACCGGCGGGATGCGGCACGTGTAAGATGCAGCGACGGCAAGCGTGGGCAGGCCGTACGGGGACGTCATGCAATGGCAGCCCGCCTTCTGCTTCCGTCGACGCCCGTTACCGGTGTCCTCCTCCTCCTCGCTTTGGCCCGACCCCCAACCCTGCAGCTCCCGGCCGTCGACCAGCTCATTGTGGGGCTCTGCCAGTGGACGCTGTCCGTCGCCTCCACCGTCGCAATCGACCGACGCATGCAACTGGACCAGCAGCAACCGCACCTCCTGACGGCGCTCGCGTCGCAGTGCGTCACCATCGTCGTACTGCCGTACATCGTGCTCAGCATCTGGGAGCGGCGGCGGTTGCGGCCGCTGTATGCGGCCGCGGCGTGCGGCGGCGGCGACGGTGGCGGCGGCGATGGTGGCGGTGGCGAGGGGCAGAGCCAGGACCTGCAGAGGCGCCAAGAGCAGCAGGAGTACCAGGAGCAGCAGCAACGGCAGCGGCAGTGGTGGGGTCAGTGGTGGTGGCCGTGGCAGGGGTGGCGGCGGCCGCAGCGGCGGTCTGCCGCCGACACGACGTATGCGGGTAGAGCAGGGAGCGCCCGAGTCGTGTTTGGTTCCCTCGGACTGATACGAAGACCCTCACCAGCGGAACCGGCGGCGGCGGCTGGGTCACCATCGGCCGCTGCTGACGCCGCTGTGGCCATTGGTTTTGCCGCTGGAGGCATGGCGCCGCCGCCGCCGACCTCGCCTTCGTTGCCGCAGGCAGCGGCGCCCGCGCTGGCGACGAGGCCGCAGCCGGTCTACCGCCGAAAGAGCGGGCGGCTGGCGTCGGTAACACCGCCCGGCAGTTCTGTGTTCAATGCCAACGTCGGCGGCGCCTCAAAGGGCAGAAGCAGGAGCAGCCGTGTTCGAAGCATCAGCGTCAAGGTGCCGTATCTGCCTTCCGGTTCCGAAACCGAGCCCGGATTCGGAGCAGCGGCGGCAGCCGTGCGGCGGGCTGCAGAGGCGGCGCTCAGTGAGTACAACAGGATGGCGGCGGCGGCAGAAGGGATGAGAGCGGCAGCGGGGGCAGCAGAGCAAGGGATGGGAAATGCGGCGGCCGCGACAGAGCCGGCGTCGCCGCAAACCGCACTTGCCAGCGGCGGCGCCGGCGGGGGCATCGATGACCGCAGCAAGGGTGGCAGCGGCGGCGACGGTGGCGGCAGCTATCAGGCTGTGGGCGCCCGCAGCGGCGGTAGCCCCGAGACCGAAAGTGGCGCCGGCGATGGTGAGGGCACCGATGGTGAGGGCGGCGACCATGACAGCAGCGGCAGCGGCGGCGGCAGCGGCCCGTCCGCACCTGCTGCGTCGCCGCCGCCACCGCCCGCAGTGCGGCTGCGCTCTCTGGTAACCGTCAGGGGCTGCGTGCAGCTGCTGATGCTGGTTCGCGTGGGGCTGCAGGATCAGGAGGAGGGGGGACCAGACCAGCACCAGCAGCAGGGGCAGGCAGGTGACCAGGAGCTGCACGTGTGGCTGGCGCCAGTAGCGGCGGAGGCAGCTGGCGGCGGCGGGGTGGACGAGCGAGCCGTCCGGGACAGCATTGTGCAGACGATTGCACAGGCCGCCGCAGGCGATGCCGGCGTTAGCGATGTTTATGAGTTGCCGGCGGACGCGGCGACGGGCGGAGGGGACGGCAGCGGAGGGGCTTTCGTGTGGCCGCCAGCGCTGCCGTTGGCGGCGGCGGCGGCAGAGGGAGCTGCCACGGCGGCGCCACCGGGCCGTGGCGCCGAGGTGCTGGTCTTGCTGCCGGCCAGGCTGCTGCGCGGGCGGCGCGGTGCGCGGTGTATTGTGGCGGGGCCCATGGGTCACTTTGCTGGACCAATGGGTCGGCTGGAGGCGCACCTGCACCTGGACGAGCAGGTGGAGCTGGAGCCGCTTGTTGGCGTGGCGGTGACGGCGGCGACGGCGGAGGATTATGGCGAGGAGGAGTCGTACCGCGCGGCGCGGTAAGGCGGGGTATGCTGGAAGCTCAGCATTGGGAACGTAAGGCTCCGGTGGTTGCCAGTTGCCCGCAGTGAGCGCGCTGTCAGAAAACTTGGGGCGGGATGGGAGCAGGAAGCTCGGCTCGCTCTTCGGGACGAGCCCGCATGAGCGAGCTTGTACGAGCTTTCGCGCCGGTCCGTGAGGTGCTTGGCCTCCTCTCTCTCTTGCATGGGTGTTTGCTGCCATCTGCCTTGCCTTGCGCCCCTGCGGCGGCGCAGTGAGGCGGGCCCATGGGTCTCAGTGCTGGGCCCCGTAAGTGGAAGTATCTCTGTTTTACGGGTCCCCACTGCCCGCTGCTACTTGCGCCCCTGCGCAGGGTCACCTTGCCGCCGTCGGTCGCCCAGGCTCCAGGGGCTCTGCTCTTGCAGCTGCTGACGCTGCAGGCGGAGGGCCCCGCGGGCTCCGACCTGTACGGCGCAGCAGCCTCTGGCAGCGCTGCTGCCGCTTTTGCGGCGCCGCCGGCAGAGGCAGTGGAGGGGACGCCACTGGGCACCGTACCGCTATTGGTGCTCCCTGATGCGTCTGCGCGGGAGGTGTGCAACCTGTACGACGGTATCCTTGGCGCGGATGCCGTACGGGCCCTCGAGCGGACGCTGCGGCCATTGGCGACGCCCTCGGCCGGCACCAGCCCTCCTGGCCAGCCGCCGCCGCCACCGCCGCAGGAGCCGTATCCTGCCGAGGCGCTGGCCGCCTCTGTCGCCGACGTGCTGACAAGCAACGTCAGCGCCTTCGCGTGGGATCTCGGCGAGGTAATGCTGCTCCTTAATCTTCCTGGCTCCAGCGGCGCCGACGATGCGATGGGAACCGAAGTGGCGGCAACCGTGGCGGCTGGTGTGCTGCACTTCCTGTCGGACCAGGGCTTGGCCGCCTGCCTGTCGGACGCCCGGCGGGCGATGCGCAACGCCGGCCTCCTCCCCACGGAGGAGCAGCAGCAGCAGCCGTCGGATGAGCCCGAAGTGGCAACAGTGCTGCTGCCTAGCCAGCCGAACGGCAACGAGAGCGATAGCGGTGGCGGCAGCGGGGACGCCCGAGGGGCCAGCGGCGCCGAAGCGTATCCACCTCGGGCGGGCCCCCAGCCGCCGTCGGCCGTTCTGCCGCTGTTGCAGCACGGCCGGGAACCTGCGCCGCGCGCCGGGGCCTCCCAGCCGCACCTGCCACCGCGCGCTGAGCCGGCCGCCCCTGCCTCGTCGACGCGAGCTGCGCTCCTGGGATTCGCCCCCCCGCCCTTGGTGGCTCACTTGCAGCGCTTCAAGGCGGTCCTTACCGTCAGACTGGACTATCTGGGGCTGGCTCTGTGGCCGCTCTGCGCCGCAGCCGTCCTCCTGATCCCCTACCGCGAGGGCGAGGCCGCTGACGAGCACCAGGATGGGTCGTGCGGGTTCGGTGGCGAGCTGGGCGGTGGCGTCTTTGGCAGCGGCAGCGGCGGCGGGAGCTGTGTCCCACGACTTGGCGGTGGCCGCTCCTCGGCGCACGTCTGGCGGCTGCGGGTGCTGCTGAGGTTGCTGCACCTGGCGTCGGTCGCGGCGCCGCTGACGCTGGCTCTCCTGACGTCCCTGCGGTCCAGGTGCGTGGCCCTTCGTTGGGCGGTAATCTGCCCTACCTGCGTCGCCGTACATCGGAACACATGGGGCCGTTACGATGCGGTTGCCGTACTCGGTACGCCGGTCTTGAGGCTCAAATGACATGGTGAATGTGCAGGTAATGCGCTGTATTGTCACAGCACCTTGGGTTGATGCTGTATCGAGTTGCACCCCGACAGCGCACGTATGTGGTGGCACGATGGCTGACTAATTCGAGAAACAAACCACGACTGAGGGCTATCCGCCCCGCCCGCCCCGCACCGCTCCCCACCCGACAGGCGGCGCAACTCCCTCCTCCTGTTGTACGGTCTGTTGGGCATTGCGGCCATGGCCGCCGTCGCGGTGCCCGTGCCCGACCCGTGGGTCATCCCGAACTCTCGCTTAAGCACGCAGTGGCTGCTGCGCGGCCTGTTGGGGCCGTTTCGGCCGCAGGTGGGCCGCTGTGTATATGGGAGCGGGTGGAAGGGTTCGGGGTGGCATGGCCGCATGGAGAGGACCCGCCAGGGGCACCCACAAATGTGGCGGCCCCGAGGGCACGGTCCTGGTGAGGGCACGGGTACAAACTTACAATGGGCGCCTGAGTGCCTCGGTGTGGCAGCACTGGCTTGCGCCCTCTACGCCGTGATGCCACCTGCTAGGGCCCTCGCGTACTGGACGTAGATGGGCTCGATGTGTCATCAGCGCGCGGACCGGCTGCAGTCTGCGGCAGAATCGGATTGCTGGGGACTCCGCCTTTTCGCCACGCACCCACTGCTTATTCCTAAAACCGCAGCATGTGCAGGCGGCGGCAGGCGCTCGCCCGTTGCGTTCCCGTACGCCTGCGAAGTCATAATCATTACGGCACCGGCTCCTCCACCGGTTGGCAAGCCGCACATCATGGGAGGGAGGGCGGAGGTCATTCCAGTCAAGCGACAACGAGCCCTCAAGTGCTTACCTACCTGCATTGTACATTATTACTACCCTCCCGCCCACCCGCCCCGCCTGCCCACCCGCCGTACCCTTGTCGTACACATAGCTGTCGCCGTACCTGGAGCTGTGGGTCGTGCTGGCGGGGCTGTTGCCCGTCTTCTTCGTCTCGCTGCGCTTCTTTGGCGGCTGGCGGGCGCCGGCCGTTGCCGTGGCGGCGGGGTACGCCCTGGGCCGCATGGCGCTGTCCTTCGCCACTGACGCCCTGGCGCGCCGGCGCCCCCTGCGGTCCTGAGGCACCAAGGCTAGACCGGCATGCCGTTGGAAGACAACTACCGCATCGCACTGGAGGCTCTCACCGGCCGCAAGTGCGTCAAGAAATTGACACTGTGCTCGACATTAATCACCTTCGGGTTCGCATTGAAATGGTAAATTGTTGCGTTGGGTGGGATCAAGTGGTTGACAACTTGGTTACCGTTTGGGTGGGGTACCGTTGAGTCCTACCGCCGGCTCTCCAGCCACAAGCCGCCATCACTGGCCTGTAGTACGTGGCCTGTTGTACATATCTGCCATGTCCTGAGGGGATCTACGGCCCCCCCGCGGGCGCCAGCTGTCCGTTCGTTTCCGTGACGCCTGGTGACCGCTGGGAAGGCGGTTTGGCTAGCACAGCTCCTACGTTGGCCGGTTGAGCGCACACGCGCGTAGACGCTTGCGGTCGTGGTCTGTGTGAATAGGAAGGGTTGCTGGTCGCCGTGCTGGACCCGTGAGACCCGTGAGACGAGCGGCTTGCGGCGGCGGAGGCGATACGGACTGGACACTCCAGCATACGCTAGCTGCGCACCTGTAGCGTTGAAGGCCCGCCGCGTCCCGGTCGGCATTGTATTTTTTACGGCTTGTACCCCGGTCGCGACCGCGCCTCGCCCGGCGGGCCGCCACCTGGCACCGGCCCTCGCCGCGGCGATGGACGCCCCTTGTGCTGTCCGGAGAGCACCCGGGAAGGGCGTCCAAGAAGGGTTTCCCAGGGTTTCTGGCGCCTGGTGCTGTTCCGGTTGGACCGTAGCGCAACAACAGTCACGCGTTCGATCTAGCCGCTGGCGCCGGCAGCGACTGGCGGCGCGTACCAGTAGGCCGCGTGTACGATACTGCCGTTCGGTTCGAACGACGCCAGTGCAGGGCCACGAGCTAGGACCCCCGTTGCGGATTGGTCGGGCATGCGTTGTGGCGGACGATACGCACACCCTGCGACTGCCGGAGAGGCGTGACGGCCAGGGCTTGAGACGTTGAATGTCTCTTGTTAAGCCATCGCCGCCCCACGGTGCCTGTCGCTGCGTACCCTCAAGTGGCCGCTGCCACGCACGGCCTTTATTCCTGCGGAGGCCGCACAAGTGAGGCCGCACAGTGGCCAGCAGCCGAGCGGCGAGCAGCCCCCGCAGCAATACACCTGCCTCGCGGAGGGGCGGAGTACCTCAGTGGCATAGGGCCGCTTCAGGGGCTGCCGACTGACGAGCCCGCCTCGGTCCATATGGCAGACTGCAAGGACCAAAGCCCTCAGAGCGGGTCGCAACGCCACGCGGCAGCGGCCTCGGTCGTGGGTTCCCTCTCAACGGCAGGGCATAGCCTGCTTAGCCTGCTTAGCCTGCTGCAGGCATGCCAGCAGACGTACGGGTCATCGTGGCGCTGGGAGCCGGCGGCAGCTGACCCTCCGACCCTAACCCGGGCATTCAAGACCCGGCCACTCCACGAGCTCCACGCACACCAATGGCTGTCCCAGGACGGCGCTGGGTCGCCGCCTCGTCGAGATCCACACCAGCAGGCACCTAGCCACGCCGCTTGGCTGGGTCGCTTCGTGGGCGTGAGCGAGCAGGTACTTTGATGGCTGCGTTTCGATACTGCCCGCGGAGCGGGTCCCTGCTGCATGCACGGTTACAACAAAGCCGCTGTACAACTGACCACCCAACCACCCAACCACCAACCCACCAAACCAATCAATCGCCAACCACCGAACCATCCAACCGCCTAACCATCCAACCGTCCCACCACCGAACCACCCAAGCATCCAACCACCAAACCCTATTACCATCCAATCACCCATGCGCGGCGCGCCGCGGCCCCTCCGGAGCCTCCCTGCTGCGCGTCGAGTCGGTCAACACCTTGGAACCCCAACTACACACTAACCTCCGTTGCTTTGGTCCCACAGACGGGCATCTGGCGGTGCAATCCCGTGGCCACCTCCGTGACGGTCCTCGGGATGCCGGTGCCCCAACCCTCTCGTCTAAGCACCTGTTCACAACACGGCTGCCCGGTTCCGAGACGTCTGATGAGCTCGCAGTTGTTAGCACTAGCACGGCTCCGGCTGCCCCGGCTTACAGCGAGCGTACCTATGTCGGTGCGCTCTCTTGCCTCGGATGTGTCGCTGGGCTGGATCCGTGAGGGCTGGATCCGTAAGGCTGGATCCGTGAGGGCTGCATCCCTGAGATTACCAGCTTCCGGCAGAGGCAACGATGCGGGCTGGCGCCAGGGAACGGGCGGCTCCTGATCGGTCAAAGCAAAGCTACCGCGGAACGCCTGTGCGTTTACGTAGCGAAGGGAGTGCGTTGCTAAGCTGCGGTTGTGGTTGTGGTTGTATTGACAAATCCCAATGCGTGTACTCCGTCCGTCACAGACTTCTCGCTCGCATGGGCCCCTCCACCGGCTTCAACGGGTCTCCTGCAAGCCGAAACCCAACTAACGTGCTAACTGTCTACTTCTGACACGGCCCAACGGCACCTCCATGAGCAACCCAAACACCGAAACACAACAGTTGCGTTGCCTTGACATGTCCCCATTTGTTCATATATGTGAAACCAATGAGCACACCAGAACGACCGAACGAGCACACCCATCCACCTACCAACGGTATGTGAGCTGTGAGGCGCGCGCCGCAGAACCGCCACTGCACCGCACACGGTTCGACGGTTGTGCGAGGGGATATAAACTCCTAGACGCGTGAGTTGCGGCGCACACGGGAGGAGCTAAGGCGATGAATCTTCTGTTCTCGGGCAAGACATGGGAAGCCATAAAACTGTAAGGAAGAAGGGACGCACGTCGACAGAGATACCCACGAATGGACACAACAACACACAGCCGCACCCACACTTCAGCCTTACCGCAGCGGCAACCGCTACAGGCTGCCCGCCGGGTGAAGGCGCAGAGCGCCTATCGGCGGACCACCACTCCCCTCGTCGTCGGAAGACTGCTCCTCCTCTGCAAAAGGACCTGTATGTGCACGGCGGCGGAAACTCCCGCACATGCCCCACCGGTACGGCACTGCTGCCGCCGATGCTTTATGCTCTACACAAACCGCTGCGCCCAGTCCGACTGACCAGACAAGAAGAAGAGTTCCAGCGGCGCCGCCGTGCGCGCGGTCGGCTGGTGCAACCCCCGCCGGGTGGGCTGGTGCAACCCCCGCCGAGCGACACACACGCTACGCTACCGCCCTCCGCACGCGGGACGCCCCGCCGGCACCGCCCCACACACAGGCACGCGCACGCAGCGTGCAGTCGCGGCCCACCGTGGAGGCGTGCCGAACGCAAACGTACCCAGCAGCCAGCAGCTACGGTAGCCAGCAGCCAGTAGCAGCCAGCAGCTGCAATCGCTATGAGCATTGGCGACCCGTGTGTGCCGCGCGCAGCTGAGCGTATGCAGGGTCCCAACCCCCCCTGTTTCCCGTACGGGTAGACCGTGAGGACCACCGTACGAGATCCGTGCGGGGGCGCACTGCAGCATGGGGCGGCACCAGCCCAGCGGCGCACACACGACCGCACGTGCCCTCGGGACCTCGCATCGCGGCACTCATCCATCGCAAGCTCGCTCAGCCTGCCGAAGCCTGCTGAAGTGCTGATTACCCATTTGGGTTGCTTGCAGGCACGGCAGCCTGATTCCTCATTCGGGTTTGGTTGCCGGTACAGCAGCCTGATTTCTCATTCAAGGGTTTGCATGTACGGCAGGTACGGCACCGGCACTCGCACTCCTGCAGCGCGGCCTGCCCACATGCACGCATACAAGCTGTGCTCGGCCTGTGGCGCTCGCAGCCAGCCGGCCAGCCAGCCAGCCGCCATCCATCCGTCCGTCGGGCAATCCGCCCCCCGCGCACCGCCCTTCGTCACGCCCTGTACCCCGGGGACTCGACGGCCTTTCGGACATTCGTTTGTCCGCCACGCGGCCTGACCCGCCCTTCACATCGCTCTGCCAGCTGGCGCACCAATCCACTGTTTTTCCACTAGAAGAGGAGTTGCTCTCGAGGCACTTGAGGCCTTCATCAGGCAGCTACATGCTACATGCTGATTGCTACATGCTACATGCTACATGATATATGATATATGCTACATGCTGCATGCTGATTGTCCCATGCTGATTGCCCCATGCTGCATGCCCGTTGTTGGGTGACCGTAGCGCATAGCAGCAGTAACCAGCCGGGGGCCCGGGCCGCACACAAAATATGCGGTACTTGACCAGCTTGCCCGCGGATCACTAGGGCGGCTCGTTCGGCAAACAGCATCACGCACGCACGTGAACGTACGATTGACGCCAGGCAGTCACTCCGCTGCCACAGTGCCTGCGGCACCAGCGGCCGGCTTCTCGGTAAGTGCAGTCGGCAGTGCCGGAGTCGAGGCAGCTGCGGCCGTTGCTGCCGCTGCGACCATCGTTGCCGTTCCTACCGCGGGCGACTCAGGCGCCCGGCCGCCGCCGCCGCCGCCTGCGGCGCGAGGCCGCAGGAAGCGCCGGCGCGCCAGGGCGTCTGTGGCGAATGACAGCGCCATGCGGCCCAGGGCGTACCCCGCCGCCACGGCAACGGCCGGCGCCCGCCAGCCGCCGAAGGAGCGCAGCGAGACGAAGAACACCGGCAGCAGCCCCGCCAGCACGACCCACAGCTCCAGGTACGGCGACAGCTGTGTTTACGACAAGGGTACGGCGTGCGGGCGGGATGGCGTTTGATGTAGAGGAGATGCGAAGGTGCTGCTGCATACTGCGGTGCTCTGCCGTACACTCTGGAGCGCCCCGCCGCCGCCTCCGGGGCGTGCTGATGGCCTATTGGCCTTCCCATGCCCGGGTGCCAACGTACCAAGCACTTGTTTCGTGTGCACACGGAAAATGGGTATCGCATGGGCGCAGGCACGGTGACTTTGGAATACGCACAAGCTGGGATTGGGAATAATCAGCGTTGGCTCGGCGAGGCCCCCGCACATCAGGTAGCTATCATTTGATGCCGCCGCCACCCGCGCCGACTGCAGGTACGCCGCACACCGATCGCCGGCGCCGGCAGGCCCCCACCAACCGGGTGCGTCTCTAACCAGCTGGTGACACGGCGAGGTTGTGCCAGCCAGTGCTGCGGCGACTACCGCACGAGGGCGCTCCTTGACGCATGGCTCCACTCGGGAGACTTGCCGCCTCAACCAGCGCCTCTCAACCAGCGCCTCGGCATATCCCCCAACGGTCCCCGTGCTGCCCCGTGCGATCACGACACCGCGGATCCCGCTCCCCACGGTGGCCCACCTGCGATAGGCACGGCCCAACCAGGCAGCGGAGCAGCCACAGCGGGCTCAAGCGGGAGTGCGGGCCGACCCACGGGTCATGCAGCGGCATCAGCGGCGAGCCCCAGGGGCCCGGCACCGCGATGGCGGCCGCAATCGCCACGTCCAACACACCGTACAGTAGCAGGAGGGAGTTCCGTCGCCTGTCGGGTCAGGGGCGGGTTGCTTCAGGAGCGTGTCGGGTCAGGAGCGGGACGGAGCGGAGCGTATAGGCCGCGGCGGGGCGGGGTGCAGTCGTCGTGAGTTCCAAAGGGTGCACCTACGGTACACAATACCTAGTATCTAAAATAAGCTCAGCAGTGCACATTGGATGCTCGTCGGCAGCATAGACGGAGCCGTATCCAACACGGCAACCGTATGGCATGTGCCCCACGGGGCCGTGTCCGACAGGTTACCGCCCCACGAAGGGCCACGTACCTGGACCGCAGGGACGTCAGGAGCGCCAGCGTCAGCGGCGCCGCGACCGCCGCCAGGTGCAGCACCCTCAGCAGCACCCGCAGCCGCCAGACGAAGGCCGAGGAGCGGCCACCGTCGAGCCGTGGGTCGTGACGTTTGTCGCCGCTGCTGCTGCCGAAGCCACCACCGCCGAACCCACTGCCCCGCCCATCAGCGACCTCGCCCTCACGGCAGGTGTTCAGGAGGGCTGCTGCGGAGCACAGTGGCCACAACACCAGCCCCAGGTAGTCCAGTCGGGCACAGCGGGCGGCCTTGAAGCTCTGGAAGCGTGCCTCCAGAAGCGCGGGGGAGAAGCCCAGGAGCGCTGACCGCGGCGACCAAGCCAGGTCGGCCGGCTCAGCGCGGTGTGGCGGGTGGGGATGCCGGGGCCGGTGAGAGGGCGGGGGCGGCTGTACGTGCGGTTGCGGGTGTGGGCGTGGGTGCGGCTGGGGGGTTCCAGCGGGGTGCATGAGTGCCGAGTCGTGCTGCGACGGAGCCTGGGCGGATGACGGCGGCTGGGGGCTCGCCTCGCGCGGATACGCTTCAGCACCGCTGGGCCCTAGGCGCTCCCGACTGCAGCAGCCGTCACCCTCGTCATGTGAAATCGACAGCGCCGGCGCCGCGTCGGGCTCACGCGGCGGCTGCCATTGCTGCTGCGCCTCGTCGGGTAGGAGGCCGGCGTTGCGCAGCGCCCGCCGGGCGTCCGACAGGCAGGCGGCCAGGCCCTGGTCCGACAGGAAGTGCAGCACACCCGCCGCCACGCTCGCCGCCACCTCAGTTCCCGTTGCATCGTCGGCAGCGGCAGTCGATGCAGCGGCGCCGCTGGACCCAAGTAGACTTAGGAGCAGCATGACCTCCCCCAGGTCCCACGCGAAGGCGCTGACGTTGCTCGTCAGGACGTCGGTGACAGAGGCGGCCAGCGCGTCGGCAGGATACGGCTCCGGTGGCGGCGGCTGCCCAGGAGGGCTGGTGCCGCCGCCACCGGTCGAGGGCATCGCCAATGGCCGTAGCGTCCGCTTGAGGGCCCGTACGGCATCGGCGCCCAGGATACCGTCGTACAGGTTGCACACCTCCCACGCAGAGGCGTCAGGCAGCACCAAGAGCGGTAAAGCGCCCAGCGGCGTCCCCTCCGCCGGCGCAGCAAAAGCGGCAGCAGCGCTGCCAGATGCTGCTGCGCCGTACAGGTCGGAGCCCGCGGGGCCATACGCCTGCAGCGTCAGCAGCTGCAGGAGCAGAGCACCTGGAGTCTGGACGGCCGACGGGGGCAAAGTTACCCTGCGCAGGGGCGCAAGTAGCAGCGGGCAATGGGAACCCGTAAATCAAGCAGCTGACGGGGCGGTGCGGAAGCAAGCCCCGGGCGCTCATTGTTCTGATCCCCCCCCCCCGACAGCGCTCCCCGGGGGCCACCAATGGCATTCCCCAAAAGAGTTGAAGTGTCC
>LSYV01000010.1:846867-856868 GCA_001584585.1 Gonium pectorale | reverse complement strand
GTACGGCCTGCCCACGCTTGCCGTCGCTGCATCTTACACGTGCCGCATCCCGCCGGTGCGCGACCACCAACGCTTACTCGGTACACCACGACGGAGCGCCAGACCAGGAACATCCGCCCGATGCGGCGGCGCTCGCCGATCAGGAACTGTGTCGACAGCACCCGCAGCAGGCCCGCGGCAGGGGTCCAGGCCGCCGACACAAGCAGACACAGCTCCGGCAGAACCACGTTGGCGATGGCCAGGCCGCTTCGAAACCGTTCGTACAGCACAGGCGCCGCTAGCGCCAGCGCCAGCGTCAGGGGCTGCGTCAACAGCAGGGCGGCCGTGGGGTAGTCCCCCAGGCGCAGCCTGACCCGTGGGTCGATCGCGGCGCCGGTGCGGAGCGTGTACAGCAGCTGCTGCGAGTAGCGGGCATTGCAGGGGAAGCCGGTGAGGACGGCGTCCACGCGGCGGGCGGCGGGATCCAGAGGGGGGTGCAACGCCTGCAGCAGCACCGCCGCCGCCGGACCGCCGCCGCCCACAACGCCGCTGCCGACGTCGCCGCCGGCGTCGCTGGGCCCCCCCGCCGCGCAGCTGGCGTTGTAAAGGATGGTCGTCCAGTAGATGAAGCAGGCAAGGACGAAATCGAGGGACAGCAGAACGAGGTCTGCGAAATAGGCCCGGCGTGCGAACCAGAGCCGGTAGGGCAGCTGTGGGGGCTGGCTGGGCTGCGAGGCCGCGCTTCGTTGCGCAGCATTCACATCCGGCGCGGCGAGCGGCAAGCCGGCGGTGGTGCTGCCACGCCTCCTTAGGAGTCCATTCATCATCGTCCTTCCCTCCAATGCCTAGGATGAGAACATGCAGAGATATTACAGGGATCGCCCAAAGGCCATGTTAAAAACCATGTGTGTACATAACCTTGTCAGCTTGACCTTATACTCGTACTGCGCTCGCGGGTTGCGGCGTGACTCGGCTGTTTGCAACGTCATCCAAGTAATTGCTGCTTATATCGTCACGCTATACCTGTTGAAAGCAAATGCCCCCCGCTCGGCCTCGCGCGGTCAAGGCAGCTCACAGGGGAAGGGGAGGGGACGGCCACTGGGTCGCAGTCCCCGCTGTATGGCAACCTCTGGTCCCAGGTTACCCCTTGTCCACGCGGAAACCGTGTCGGGCCGCGCATGCGCCACCGGGACGCCGTGGCGTAAGGGGTGTGGGGTACCGTATTGCAGCAATCGAGAGACGTGACCTACGTGCCGGTCTGCCGCTGCGGGAGGTTAGGGGCGCTTCGTGCCGAAGGACCCTGCCCTGACCCTGGCTGCTCACTTCACATCCTTTTGCCCAACCAAAGCAGCCCCTGGCACGCAGTCCCTAGAGGTCCATCGGTGGACGAGACATCCAAGTGCGCAGCGCCGCACGCTGGCATTCCCTGCGCCACCAGACACCCCCAGCCGTGCCCGTATCTCCGTCGCGGTGCCTCCCCTCCGTACTGGGCACGCAGCTACCACCACATTTTGTGAACGACCCGTGGGTCACCTCTGGAAGTAGCCCCGCCCAAGGGTCAGATACGGCATCGGTACTGCACCAGCCCGTCGCATTGGCCTATCCACATCTACGAAATGCCGTACGGCCCCTCCACCACTTAGGATTCCCTCCAGCGGATGCCATGGCCTGAGAGCTGCGACCCCGCCGGCAATGTACAGCCCCCACGCACCCGCATCGGAACTTACAATGCATGAGAAAAGAATCCAGCCACACCGTTTAAGGGCATGACTCAGAGGCCGCGCTCAGCCTGTGCCGCCCACTCTCCGGCTCTCTGGACACGCCCACACCGCAGGTGCGTTCACATTTAAGCGTCCAACACGTTGCATTACGGCAAACGGTCGCAGGTGCGGGCTAGGTGTCGCGAGGCGCAGGATTCACCGCACACACTGCGCGGACCACTGGAGTCCGGCCCTTTTGGAGGCACCACGATCTCCTGTTGTGTCCAAAGCTGCTGTGTCGCAAGACGTATACATCGTCTGCGGCCGTGCGCCGTCCCTGAATCCACGCCCACGATCTCAAACTTTTGAGCTCCATCTGCCCACGTCACTCCTAATGCCCGCTCACTGTCTTTGGTTCATCCCCTCGTGCCATGTCCCTGCAACCGCCCCAAGTTCATGGTCGCGCTGGCCCCTACAAAGATTCCTTCCGGGCGCCAGCTCCTCCCACTGAGTCCCTGCCCTTCATCCCACAGCATCCCGTGTCCGCTCCCGCAGCACGCAACCGCAAGTACGCGTCATATGCAAACCGTAGCATACGCGTCACTCTCCTTCCTATGCCCTGCCCTTCCTGTGCCCGGTACACAGCGCAGCCACACATCCACGACACACAGGTGGGTCCTACAACGACGCCATCGCTTTCGCGCTTACGCTCGTCGTATGCGTTTTCCTTTTCAACACAGGTGGGCAACTCGCGCTAATCCCCTGTGCGCCCCTCCGCTACTTGTACACGCCCTGCAGCATGTAGCGCAGCCCGAAGGCCAGCGCGCAGCTGGCCACCTGGAAACCCAGCACCCGCACGCACAGCGCGTTCTCGCTGCAGCGCCCAAACAGCTGCAGCGTCAGGTTGACCAGGTTCCAGTCGGGCGCGTCCTTGGGCCTCAGCAGCCCGGTGGCCGGGTCGAACACGGGCAGCCGGTGGCGAGGGCAGGGCACGATCTTGAAGAGCTGGGGCAGGGAGTAGACAAAGTTGAAGACTTGGGGTAGGAGGAAGAGGAGGAGGGTTTCGGAGTGGTGGCCCAGGATGCCGGCAACGGCGATGGTCATGCCGGCAAAGTAGGTAAAGGTGTCGCCGACGAAGACCTTGCTTGGGTACCAGTTGAAGGCCAGCAGGCCAAAGGTGGTGGCGGCCAGGGGCATCATGAGGTAGGCGGAGAAGAGGTGGCCGTCGCGGACGGCGGGGGAGGCGCCCGCCCAGCCCGCGACGGCGAGCAGGTTGTGCAGCAGCACCGCGCACGCGACAATGAAGGTTTGGCCGGCCTCCAGGCCGTTGACGCCCGCGAGGATGTTAATAGAGTTGGTGCAGAAAATCGTCAACATGACCATGTAGGCCTTGTAGAGCACACCGAGCTCGAGGTAGGTGGGCAGGCCGAGGCCGAGGCTGAGCAGCGGCTTGGGCAGGGCGATGCCCGTGCCACCAGAGTACGCCACCAGCAGCGGCAGCGCGGCAAAGAGCGGCAGGATGAGCTTGACGCGCCACCGGATGTCCAGCACATCGTCCGCGAATCCCAGGAAGAGCATGAAGGCTATCGTCGCCAGCGCGGCGTTGTAGTCCACGAGCCACGCATCCGCTATGGGCTCCGTCTTCAGCGGCCCGCGGAAGCCGCTGCGCACGAAGCCCACCAGGCTGCCGATGTCATAGTAGTGCAGCAGCTCGAAGCAGATGACGCACAGCAGGAACACGCAGCCGGGTGCCAGGCCCGCTGCTTCCGGGATGGGCACATCGCCAGCGGGCGTGCCCTTCTTGTTGAGGTCCTTGCCGCAAATGCCCCGCGACTGTGTCTTAGCCGCTACCTTCGGCACGAGGTAGAGCGTGCCGAAGAAGCCCGCCAAGCTAACTAGCGCACACGCCAAGATCAGCTGCTGAGCGCGCAGGTCCTCAATCTGGGTAAACGCCCAGGCCGGCAATCCAAACCCCAGGATGCCCAAAAGCGCGAGCTGAGCGAGTCGCGACATTTCATACGTAGGGACACCTCACGTTGTTTTCGCGCTCAAGGTAACGTCTTCATTGCAAGGAGTAGCAGTGTTGTAACGCTGTATAGCGAAAAGAACACATAGGCACGATTTTCGTTTGGGTCGTGTGCCTGGGTGGGTACAGTTGCGCCGTGCAAAAGAGTCGCCTCTACGCTCCAGCATACATTTGCGATAGCCGAATCATTGGCAACAATCACATTTACTTTACAATTGCGTACGCATTGACGATTGAACCCACACTGTTATAAACGCTCCAAGCAACATCTCAAGAAGGCGCACCTCCATGAGGCGCCACTAAAGATGCCAGGATTAGATGTAACAGCAGATCAGCTTCTGGCATAGCCCTGGTATCGGTGTGGGGGAGCCGATGGCTTGGCAGTTCGCTCTTCAAAGCCGCCGGAGCTCCTTTACTATTGCGGTGACAGTGATCCTCACGTGGAGCTATGCATGGGCTTACGAAGAGCGACCGTGAGTGCGACAACGCCCATGCGCCGCGAGGGTGATACAGCAGAACCTTGATACGACCCGCGCAAAAGAGAGACACGCCCCATCCCACCCCATACCCCCTCAACCCCCTGCGACCTTCGCGTCTCCAGACTCTTCCTGCTCTCCCACACTTTACCTCTTCTCTCCAACCTGGCCCGCGCGACCTCCTCCTCCTGCTTCCACAACACCGCGTCGACCCTCCTCCCTATCCTCCCTGGGCTGCCGTGGGCCCAACCTGCAGAAAAGGCCCGCCCTCTTCTGACCCCTGCCTCCCACCTCCCCTCCCCTCCCCCTCTTGCGGGTCGACGTCGCGCGTTGCGACCCGTTGCCCATCTTCAATCCCCTCCCCCCAGCCCCACAACCCCTGCCCTGCCCCTTTCCCCCAGGGTGCCTCTGGTCCAACCCGTGGAGGGGCGCTCACAGCTGGCGGTGTCTCAGGAGGGGCTGGCTCTGCTGCGCAGCCTGCCCGGCCCGCTGGCGCCCGTGGTGGTGATTGGGCCGTACCGTAGCGGAAAGAGCTTCACGCTTAACCAGCTGCTGGGGGTGCCGTGCGGTGGGTGGGGGGGAGCGCGGGAGGGGAGTCGGGAGGGACAAATGGGGGGAGGGCGGGGCTGGGAGGGAACGGTGGGAGCGTCCTGGGGCCACGGCGGCTATCTGTACGCCGGCGCGTGAGGGCTGTGGACCAGGGCGCATGGAGGGCAGGGTGGTGGCGGAGAGGGTGGTGCGGCAGGGGTGCTACTCGTAGTGTCTTGCTTGCGCCGCCCCTGCCGCGGCGCCGCGTCTTCCACTGCTGCCGGCGTGGCGCGCGGCGCGCGGTCGCGGGCGGGCGGGCGGGTGGCTGGCCATGCGCAGTCGTCGTCGGGGCGGACAGCACAGCCCCGGCTTCTGGCAACGAGTTCCTGGCGCACGCGGGCAGGGGCTGCCCCCGCCTGCCCCTACACAAAGCCCCCGCCCTGCCAGCGGCCGGACGGGCCTGCGGCTGGAGCCCTGCAGCGACGGGCCGAGCAACGGGCCTTGCCCGCTGGCCCCGCTCTGCCGCTGCCGCTGCGCTGCCCACTGGCGGCAGGGGAGCACCCCGTGCCGGCGTGGGGCAGCCCGGACGCTGCTGGCGGACAGGACCCCACTGCACTGCACCGCACTGCATTGCATTGAACTGCGTGGGAGCCGGCCCAGGCGGGACGGGGCCAGGCGGGGCCGGGCCAGGCGGGACGGGGCCAGGCGGGGCCGGGCCAGGCGGGGCCGGGCCAGGGCCTATCCGCCAGGGCGGGGCGCGAGGAGCAGCGTGGCAGCCCTGTCCCGTCCCAGGCTCCCAGCCGTACCTTCATACAGCTCCCCAGCCCGGTCGACGTGACCGGGCACAGGACAGCCAGGAGCTGGGAGATAACGCGAGCGGCGAGGGCTGGACTGGGCGGGGCTGGACTGGGCGGGGCTGGACTGGGCGGGGCAGGGCGGGGCGGGGCTGGACTGGGCGGGGCTGGACTGGGCGGGGCAGGGCGGGGCGCGCGGTTGCAGGAACACCGCAGGCCTGGTTTCCGTCATGTCCCCCGGACCGCCGCTGAAGCCCACCCCGGCGAGGGCAGCGCTGGCGGAGTTCAGCGCCGGCGGCGGGCAGCGCCACGTGTCGATCTGGCCCGGCAGCCGCCGCAGCGGACCGCCCTTTCCCAACCCCAAGCCCAACCCCAGGGCCAAGAGGCGGCTGGGGGACGGGGACGGGCGCTATCATGTTGTCGGGCCCCTCACCCCGTGACCAGGGTCCAGGGCCATGCAGGTGTACTGAGGGACACGGTCGCGGACTTGTCCCTCGTTTTCGGATCTTTCGGGTCCGCACCAGGAGACTTAGGCTAGTCACTGAAGGAGGGTCTCGCCTGGTCTGCCCCCGCTACCCTCACTCGTCCTGCCCTCAACTACCCCGCAACGCATCGCCCCGGCCTGGCACTCCTTAGCTAGCCACCCTCCCAACCCGGCTAGGACCCCCCCTCCCCCCCGGCCAGACCGCGGCTTCGGCGTGGGCCACACTCGCTCCACGGAGACCAAGGGCATATGGCTGTGGGGAACGCCCGTGCCGCGCCGCGCACCGGCGGGGGCGGCGGAGGGGGACGGCCCTGCGGACAACACCACGGTACGCAGTGACGGGCGGGCGGTCAGGGCGGGACGGGGGCAGCGGAGAAAATGGGGTGAGGGGAGAGCAGGAAAGGGCCAGGCAGGCAGGCTTGTGTATTGCCTGTCTGTCCTTGCCGTGCGGAGGCAGGCGGGGGGGCGCGGTGGAAAAGCAAAGCCCGGAGCTGGTGCGGTGTCGTTTGTTGGGACTGGCCACGCGTGCATGGGGCCACCGTAGGCTGAGCGTGGAGGGTGCTGCACCGGCCCCGTACTCTGTGGCTGTACGGCGGGGTAGCCCCATAGCTGGGCCATTGGGGCGCGAAGGCTCGGGGCGGACACGAACACAGGCGCGCTCTATCAAAACTTCCCGGCCCGGCCCGGCCCGGCCCGGCCCTCTCCCCTACTCCTTTTGAGACCGCAACCGCAACCTCTGATCGCCTCCTGCTGCCGTGCGTCCATGCCACTCCCATCCACCAGCATCCCCTGAACACACACACAGACACAGGCAACACTCTCACACTGTCATGCATAGATCTGTTTAGATTCCATAGAACACACAGGCAACACCTGTATTCTGCACTCGGTCACGCATACGTAACACAGGCAACACACACACACACACATCCTGACAGCCCTGCGCACCCCCCATTCCTTGCCGCCCTGTCTGTGCACCCCCCTCAAGCAACCCCCCTCCGCCGCTGCCCTCTCAGCTGCTGTTTGTGGACACGGAGGGCTTCGAGTCCACGGGCAAGGCCAACTCGTACGACGACCGCATCTTTGCGCTCTCCGCGCTGCTGTCCTCGCTGCTGGTGTACAACCTGCCCGAGACCATCCGCGAGTCGGACGTGGCCAAGCTGTCCTTCGCGGTGGAGCTGGCGCAGGGCTTCTTCGACGGGGAGCAGGTGAGCGCGAGCCGCGCGCGGGTGTGCGTGTGTGTGCGTGCGTGCGTGCGTCCCTTTGTGTGGTTACATCTCCGGGCCGACGCTGGCCAGGGGCGCTACCCGCACCAACGCGAGACCGCCTCAACACCGCGAGGCGAGGGGTGTGGGGGGACCGCTGTTACCCCTTGCTCAACCCAAGGGGCAGCCTGCAGCCCTAAGCAACTGCAGCTGCCCTGCAAAACCCGCCGCAGTGCTGCTCCTCTGTTCGTCTGAGCTGATGAGATGCTGCACACCTAAGTGTTGAAAAGGAAAACGCATACGACGAGCGTAAGCGCGACAGTGATGGCGTCGGTGTAGGACCCAGCAGTCGAAGGGGTGATGTCCCTGCATGTTAGTTCGGCGGCGACCACCACCGTAGCCCCCGATGCGGCCCAGAATTCTCTTTGGGGTGACCCTATGCAATGCCGTGATGGGATGCGCTTAGTCTAGTCTACGTGCGTCCGTGTGTGTGCATGCGGAGGGAGAGGCTGTGTGGGAATGGGTGTGGGGACGGGGGCAGGTGGCATCGGTGGTGGAGTGAGGGGCTGACGTGCGCGCTCTGCACCGCTCGCGCGCCCTGCCCCCGTGCTCTCCACCCTGGCCCAGACCACCCCGGCAGGCGGCGGAACAACCGGCATCGTCGTCGTCGATCCCGTCAATCGCCCCTTACACGCGGTTGCTCATCCCCACCACCGTGCCTGCATACTGCATATTGCCCTCTCCTTTGCGCATCTCCTCTGCCCCGAAAGGCGCCAATCACTCACCCGCGAACCGCTCGCCCTCGTCTCAACATCTGCCCTGCCCCCTGCCCCCGCAACACGCCTACACATACACAACCCCACATACCCCGCCCCCCGCGCATAGTTCTTTGGAGAATATAGAACACAACCCCACGCCCCCGCCCTCATGTATACAAATAACACCCCACCACACACACACACTTCTGGCCTCCTCGCCCCTGCACCTCTTCCCTCTCCTGCAACAATTGCTCATTAGCCCCCCCCCCCAACACACACACCGCCCCTGCCGCCCCCCTTCCGCTCCCCAGGGCGCGGGGCACACCCCGGCGGACGGCGGCGGCGACGGCTCCCCGGGCGGCTCCATCGAGCCGGGCTCCATGCTGTGGCTCATCCAGCGCGACTTCCTGCGCGGCCAGTCCGCCGCCGAGCTGGTGCGGGGCGTGCTGGCGCCGGTGGACAACCCGCAGCACGACCCCGGGCTGGAGGCGCTCAACCAGGTGGGGGGGGAGGGGTAATACGGAATGGGAAACGGGTCGGGGGGGGGAGGGGGTGTGCGGGTGGGTGGAAAGGGATGGGAGAGGGAGGTGTGCGGGTAGTGTGCGTGGGTGGGTGCGCTGTTCCCCGCCTTGGAGGCAGCGGAAGCAGGGACGGAGCGCGTGGTCGCGCGAGCGCTCTGCCGCTGTCCATCCCCAGCCGCGCCCCGCCGAGCCCCGCCCGCCTGCGCCCCCCGCACGGTCCGGCCGCCACCCGTGCTGGGCGACCCGATGCCACGCCCCCCACCGTTTCTTTTTCTATTTATCTAGACTAAACCTTTGCTTTCTCAGCTTCTGCGCCATCACCTTTGGCGGCTTCATCATGGGCCGCGCCTGCTCCAGGGGACACACAGTTCAAACCTTGCTACTCTGTGTATGGACGCGCCTTCAGTATGCTGCTGGTCGGCCATCGCTCAGCTTGCCCACGGGCTGAGGAAACCCCCGAGCGTCCCCAGATACCCCTGCTCCGTGGCCGCCTACCGAAACCCCCTCAACCGGGCTGGCCCTGGACTCCACCGCCCTTCCTCCCCCAGTACACGCTGCCCTGGTCCAGGTTGTCTGACCTTCCCCCACCCCCGGCTGTCCACTCCATGCTCCTGGGCCCCCCCTCCTCAGCTCACGTTCTCCCGCCGCCCCTCCCCGCCGCGCACCCCTCCCCCCGGCCCCCCCAGGTCCGCGCCTCCCTGGCCACTCTCGCCCGCAACTCCACCGGCTTCTCGCTCCGCCAGCCGCACCTGGACCGCACGCGCCTGTGTGAGCTGCCCGACTCGCAGCTGGACCCCGAGTACGTGCGGCAGCGGGGGCAGCTGCAGGAGCTGGTGCGGGTGAGCAACCAGCCGTGGCGCCCGCCCTCGGCGCCCTCTATCTGCCCTCTTTGTGTCATCCCGGCGCTGTGTTAAGGGGGGAGTCAGGGCGTGATAGCTGGCGCGGGGTGCGGGTGAGCAACCAAGCCGGAGCCCGCTGTCCTGTGACCTCTCTCCTTCTCTCCTTCCGGAGCTTAGGACGGTGGCCGTAGCGTGGATGTTAGCACGGGGACGTGGACGGGGAGGAGTACGGGGAGGGAGAGGGGCGCACTCTGGCCAAGTGCCGAGCGGTTGCTTCACATTGGCATCCAACCAACGCGGTCGAGGTGGGGCAGCGCTCTTTGGGGCGGAGAAGATGTCACCTTGAAAGGGAGGGCGCGAACGCCCCACGGCTCGCGGCGCTTCCCCCCGGCCGTGCGCCCCGCGTTGCCCCGCCCATGTCGGCACCAACCCACCCAACCCCTACACATAATCCCCGCACGCCCCACGTTTCACCCCGTCCCACCCAGCCACCCTCCACCTGCCCCGTCCTGCCGCCCCGCGCTCTCAGGCGCTAGCCCGGCCCAAGACGCTCAACGGCGCGGCTCTGAGCGGGTCGGCGCTGGCCCGGCTGGTGGAGCGCATGGTGGAGGCGCTCAACCAGCAGGTGTGTGTGGAGGGGGGGGCGGGGCGTACCGCGGGGGGGGGCTGAGAGGGGGGCCGAGAGGGGGAA
>LSYV01000010.1:827385-844623 GCA_001584585.1 Gonium pectorale | reverse complement strand
GTTACCCACAAGCACCAAGGCTTGCCCTGCAGCCCACTTGCTCATAGCCTGCAAGGCCCTTCAGGCCTCCTTTCAGTGCCCGCAATCACCAACCTTCTGTCCACCCACGCATGGTCATCGAACCCGACGAAGACTCCTACGAATGCCACCATCCCCCCATAGATACCCGACAACCGCCAGCAGCTCACCCCCTGTCTCGCCCCCCATCTCCCGGCCCCCCGCCGCACAGACCATGCGGCTTCCCTCGCTGCGCAAGTTCGAGGCCGCCCACTCGCGCTGTGAGGCCAACTTCAAGGCGGCCTGCAGGGGGCCCGCCAAGGGGCCCAACCAGGACCGCCTGGACAAGGCGTGGGCGCGCGCCCGGAAGGCGTTCGGCAAGGACTACAACGACAGGTGGGGAACGGGGGTGGGGCGCATCGCGTGCTGAAGGAGGGTGTATGTGTGTGTCGGAGGGGAAGGGAGAGCGGGTCAGGAAGGGAACGCAGAACTGCGCCTCAGCTGGGGCCTGGCCTCTCCCTAGTCGCAAGTAGGGCTGGCGCGGCAACTCTTGTACCCCGCGCCGCCCGCTGCGTTGCATCGGCTTCACGTATCATGCCTTCAGCGTGGCTCGAGTCGAACCCTCGCGCATTCCGAAGCGCCGTCCATACTCTCTCTCCCGCAGGCTCTACACAGGTCTGCTCATCACGTCTCTTGCGGCCGCCGTCATCTTCCGGTTCGTCCTTCGGATTCAGCTGCTAGAGGTCGGATCCTGGATCGGGTTTCTGTTCCTGGAGCTGTACCCCAAGCTCCATCCCGCCGGATCCATGTACGACAGTCAAGGCTGGGCGTTGACCGTACGGATATGGGAGGGGGCCATGGTGCTGCTGTTTGGGTTCTCGGGGGCTGGGTTGTTGTGGGCGGCGGTGGCGGTGGCGGTGCTGCTGCTGCGGTTCTGCTACTGCGCGCGGCGGCGACGGCGGCGCGGCGGCGGCAGCGGCGGGGGCGAGGGTGGCGGCGGAGGCGGCGGGTCGGGTGCCGGTGGAGGCGGGTCGGGCGGCGGAGGCGTGTGGGGCACGCTGGCGGGCGGCGCGTGGGGCGGCTCGCGGCGAAAGCACTCGGGGTCGCGAGATCTGGACGTGTGAAACGTTGAAGGTCTGCGCCGTGGGCATACTACGTACGGCATAGTGGGCGCCCCTGCCGCGCTGGAAAGGCAGAGCCGCCTGCAGTGCAAGACAGCCGGGTCGCTGCAAGCCCAGCGCTGCGGGCCGACCCACACCGGTAGTGGATCCGAGCGGCCAACGGGCCTAGGAGGTGATTCAGGAAGCTATGGCCTAGGAGGTTTAACCCGGGTTTACTGTTATCCTCTGCCGGCGAGGGGCGGCCCATGCATACCGGAATAGCGTCAAGTGAGCAGGGTCCCTGGGGCGGCCACTAAGGCGTCAGCGGGCGGGGATGGCCTATGAAGCTCCATGGCACAACTCGAGGCGCACGCTACCGCTAATGTCAACGTACAGCGGATGCCCGAGGTGCCGGGCCATGCCATGAAGCCGGGAACAGCGCGCCCTACAGCAGTCGACTCCACAGGCGTGTGGTGCGTACCGCAGCGCGGGCCAGCGAACCAAGCCTTCGCTGCCGGTCAGAACCGTGACCGACGTGGACTCCGGGACCGACGCAGCTATGGACCTTGAACGGTCTTTATCCTGCTGGGGCAGCTGGGCGTTCCGGGACACTCGCGCACCGGGCCGTGAGTCGCCACCACATGGCCATCGTCAAGGCCTGAACCAAGCTGGCTGACAACCGGCCAGAAGCACGGCCGACGGCCAGACGGCTGAGCGAGTTACACAAGAGACCCTGGACACCGCCAACGAGCAACGCCACAAATAAACTCGTTAGAGCGCGGTTGGCATGAGGGCGACGTGGGGATCCGTGCACTGCGGATGCCGCCACCGCCACCGCACCCCGCGTGCCATTCAGCCCTTCCACGGACCACCAGCCTTCACCCGCGCACGCAAGCAGTGAAGTGCGCGGAAGCCAGCTGGCAGCAGGCTACCGCGGCTTGGCCATACCCGCAAGACTGTTAACCGCGCTTGTATCTGCGGGACTGTGGCTGCCCTGAGCGCCGATGCCATTGCGCTCTTCGCATACCGGGCTCCAGGCAGCGGCCCCCTCCATTCTCCTCCAAAGTCTCCCTTCGCAGCCGTGCAAGCGCATGCTGACACGTGCTCCTGGTCCTGGTCCTGGTCCTGACGCATCGAGCCAGCACGCACCGCTGCATCCGTCGCTGAAGGCCACCGCGCCGCCGCAGCGATTGTGGCATCCCACGACGCGGACAAAAGGTCCATCCCCGCGTCCGAGCCCGCTTGCAGCGGTCTTCTTCAACGCGGCAACAGAGTCGGCGTCCACCCGCGGCGGCGGCCGTCCCAGCGACCCCGGCCTCTGGCCCGCAGCCACACTTGCGACGGGGTGCGCCCTCGGCCGGAGCCACAGGCGCTGGGGCACGACATGGCATGAAGGCCGCGATCCACTCAGATAACCCATGCTGATGAGCAAACGCCGCAGAACCCACGCCCCCCTGCCCCCCTGTGCACAAGTTGGGCTCGGCTTACTTGAGCCTCACTGAGCCAGGAGAGAGGTCACGTCAACGCTCGCCTGGCTCAGGCCTCTGGCAATCAGAGCCAAGGCGCCACGCGCCCGTGCCACGCTTCGAACCCGGCTGGCTGCGGCTCCAGCTTGTGCCACACGAGGCGCCCCCGGCCGGTCCGGTACCGGCCTGCCGTCGCTCCGGGCTGGCGCTCACGCCCCGGCCGGCGCCTCCTCCGGCGCCCACAGCTTGATGGTCCGGTCGTACGCCACCGTCGCGATGAGGTGGTTGCCGGTTGGCGACACGTCGGCGCCCATCACCTTGCCCTCGTGGCCCGCCAGAGAGCGGAGCAGCGAGAAGTCGCGGCCGCTCCACACCTGGAACAGGGGTGCGGGCGGGCGTGGGGTTGCGGGTGGGGGTGGGGGTGCTGAGGTTGGAGCGCGTCCCAAGAGAGAGACCAGAGGCGCATTCCGTCCCGTTCGGGTGGGTCGGACAACGGAGGCCGGGAGGGCAGGGGTGGTGGAGTGGGGGCGGCGCCCCTAGTGGAGAGCCCGCAACGGCAAGGGCAGGGCGCAATACACAACACGCCACGGCCTCGAGACCCTTCATACCCGGCTCCTCCTCGTATAGGTGGTGGCTTGCTCAGCTGCCCCCACTTTGCAGGTCACTCTGTTCCTCCTATCCCCTTTTTAAACAGGCCCTGGCAACCGAACAAGCCCGTCCCACCCCGCTGCCACACACGCAACCGCGCCCCCGCACGTGCGCCGTACGCCCGCACGTGTGCCGTACCTTGGCCACGTTGTCGTACCCTGCCGTCAGCAGGTACCAGCCCGCCAGCGGCTCCCACCGCACGCTGGACAGCAGCGAGGTGTGCGCGGGGAGGGTGTACAGGCAGCCGCGCTTGCGCAGGTCCCACACCTGACGGGGAGCAGTGGGTGGTTGGTGGGTCGGTGGGTCGAGCATGATGAGTGTGATGGGTTGTTGGACACGGACTTCACAAAAGCCGCCTTTCAAACGCGTTGGAACAGAGCGCCAGGCATGGGTGGGAACCCGCTTGGGCCGTTGGCAACCACGGCAGCCACGGCGAGCAGGCCAGCCAAGCAGGCATTGGACGACGTGAAGGGGCCAAGGTCGGAGATGGGCCGAGGTTGATCCAAGGTATGGCTGCCTGCGTCCTCCGGGTACCCCTCAAGCAGGGCACGATGCTCATCGGCGCGGCTGGCCGCCGTCGGCGGGCCCCTTGGGCCCCCCTTTCCCTAGCCCCTCACCTTGGCCGTGTGGTCCTCGCTGCCGGTGGCCAGGTGGTAGCCGTTGGGCGCCCAGTCGATGGACAGCAGCGCCTTGACGTGGCCCTCCAGCAGCAGCACGCTGCGGCCGGTGCGCACGTCCCACACGCGGCCTGGGGGCGGGCGGCGGGATGGGGAAGGGGGTGGGGTCAGAGGATTGGAAGGCGGGGGCAGGGGCGGCGTGAGGGCAGGCAGGCGAGATTCGGACTTGATGGAAAGCATTCTAGGAATCTAGCTGACAGGTGGGCCTAGGTGGTATGAGCTGGTTTGGGGGCAGGGAAACCCAGGTGCTAGACCTGTGCAGTTTACGCATTCATACGGTGTGAGCCCCACCCCTGTGCTGCTGCGCACACGTGCACAACACGGCCGCCCTCACACCACACACACACACTAGCAGGGATCATGGGCTGCCGGCTAGGTTGTTGTTGTTTTTGTTGCTTATAGACCTGTTTTGAGCATACTCTTCCGCACACATAACACACACGCAGTCCCCCATTGCAGACACACCCACACACACCACCGGCGCCTGCCCCCTCACCACCACCTCACCATATGCGTCCATCCCCGCGCTGCCCGCCAGCGAGCCGTCCGGCTGGAAGGCCACCGCGTACACGGGCCGCGAGTGGCCCTCCTGCTCCAGCAGGCAGGCGCCCGTCTCGCAGTCCCACATCCGCCAAGTGGTGTCGAAGGAGGCGGTGGCCTGGCGGGGTGGTGCGGGGGGGGGGGGCGACAGAAGGGCGGAGGGATGGCTCGGTTCAGAGAGCGCGCTGAGCTGTTCCGTGGCGTGGCGGGGGGCGGGGGGACATGCCCAGCTTCAAAAGCGAGCTGAGAGGTTGCGTGGTGGGGCGTGGCGGGGCAGAGGAGCGGGACCTAACGGTCGCCGTACCCCCCTTCGCCGGCCGCCGTGCGTGGTCAATCGCGGCGGCTGCAGCAGGCGGTGGGAAACGCAACACGCAACTGGGACACGTCAGGGCGCCCGCACCAAGGACCCTGAGCGCGCCCCGACACCTCGCGTATCCCAGTCATCGCACAAAGCCCACGTCTGCTCCCGCCGGGTGTCCCTCCCGCCGCCCCATGGCCGCCGGACGGGCAAACACGGCTGACGTCCAGCCCACTCCCATGAAACCCTCTTTCTTCCAAGCTCCCGCCGCCCTCCCTCCCCAGCCCTCCCTGCCCTCCCCCCCCGGGCTGCCAGGCTCACCAGATGCCGCCCCATGGGGTGGAACGCGAGGCGGCCGAGCCGGTCCGTGTGGCCCTCGAACGAGCGCTGGAGCTCGCCTGGGGGTGAGGGGGGGGCAGATGGAGGAGGGAGGGGGGAAGACGAAGGTGGGAGAGGTGAAGGCAGGCAATGGGCGGGGAGCGTGCGCCAACACGGGCGAGGGGAGAGAGAGCTCTTGGTTTGACGAGTTGGCCGCATTGGTAACACACACCCCACAGTGAACGTCGTCTGCCCCAGCATGGGGCGCCCATTGGACGCCACGCAGCATCCCCAAAAGCCCCTGACACCCCCTCCTTACACTTGAGTCCCCAGCCCCTTTGCAACCACAGGTATCCTCTTCTCTGCAATCCCACTCCCGCCGTTGAGCCCGTCCATCCCTCCCCGCCCTCCCTCCACGCCCCGTCCACCCCCACCCGCGCTGCTGTACATGCGAGCCACCCCGTCAGATGCGCCGCTCGCCAGCGCCTGGCCGCCCGGGTGCCAGGCGACGCCCGTCAGGCGCGGCGCGTCGTGGGGCACGGCTGCCTGCCACTGCCGGGTGCAGCCGGGGACGGACCACAGGGCCAGCGCGCCGCCCCAGCCTGCGTGCGTGGTGGGGGGGCCGCATGGGGAGCCGTGAATAAAGGAAATTGGAGCCTTCTCATCAGAGGCGAAGGGACGGGGGCGGCAGAGGACCCTGGCAATGGCATTCCCAACCCATGCCGAGCCTCCCTCCCCGCATCAAAACCCCTCAATAAGAGCTCCCTCAAAGACCTCACCGCACGCCGCCAACGTGGTTCCGTCGGGGGAGAACTGGCAGTGGCTGATGGGCCGGGTGTCCCCCAGCTCCGACACCTGCTGCACGATGCGCTTGGCGGCGGACAGCGCCGCAGACGAGGCAGAGGTGGCGGTCTGGGGAGCAGGGGACGCGGGGGCGTGGGGGCGTAGGGGTTGTCCGCTTTCGTGAGCATGGGGGTGGGGTGCTGGATTATGGGGTTGGGCTCATGGGCGTCGCCACCCGAACCACGACGCTGGCGGTGTGGCCGGAGCCGGTCACCTGTACGCGGCGTTAGCGCTGCCACAAACTCCCGGATGTACCAAACAACACTGAGGGAGGGGACCGCTGCCGTCTTGACCGAGCTATGGCGTGGAAGCCAGCAACCTCAAACATTCTCAAACCTCCTCGCTCCCGTCGCGCACTTACCCCGTCCGAGATCACACTTGAGCGCACGCCCACGCTTCCCCGACCTCCCAAACGCCCCTATCCTTAAGCCCCTCCAGTCCGCCTTTGAGGGCCGCGTTCACCTTGACCTCCCGCCCCGCGCTCCCTCCAGCCTTGCGGCCGGTCCCCGTCCCCTTCCCCCACCCCTCCCCCAAACCCTGCCCTCGCACCTTGATCTCCCCCGGGTCGTCCCTCCTCCGCTTGGCCCCCTGCAGCCGCGCCTTTGCCCGCGTGAGCGAGTAGCGAGCCAGGGCGGCACGGGCGGCCCGCAGCTCCTCGGGGCCCTCCGTGTAGAACAGCTCCTGCGGTGTGCGGGGACAAGCAGAGTTAAGCGAAGATAAGCGGAGATAAGGGGTTCGGGGGGTTTCGAGCTGTGGAGGGGGCCAACTGGCAACTCGCCAACCCTCGTTTCTTACAAGTGTGCTCATCATCTCCGACACCATGCAGCCTACCATACAGACCCGACAGCCGATGGCCCTTTAAGTGCTCCTCAGCCGCACGGGCGGTTGCTGGCAGCCCCACGCCCCACGCGTATCGAACACCACCCAACGAATACCTGCCATCAAACGGCTACCTCTACCCCGACCACCGCCAAGCCTCCCCACACACACCCACCTTTTGCACGGCCACCTCCTCGGTCACCATGGCCTCGGTGGTGGTGGGCAGCTCCAGGTCCACCTCGCCATCGCGGCTGGCGATCAGGCGCTTCAGGCGCTCACGCCGCTCCATCTGCGGGCGAGGGTGTGATTGCGCGCGGGGGTTTAGGGTTGAGGGTTTGGGTAATGCACGAGGCTTGGGGGTTGCCGGGCCAACAGGTACAGCGTTGGTTCCACGTAGGCTTCATGTGTGGGTGTATTCATAACCCCAGGGCAATGCGTACACCCACCAGTTGTCCTGCAAGTGCTTCCTGCAAGCCCTGACGTCATACGCGTGCTGTCACCCGGTCCCCAGCGCCGCCCCGCGTCCGCGACCGAAGCCCCACCCTGGCCGGATAGCATCTACCCCCCCGCTCCACACCCACCCCCCCTCGGCCCCTCGCCCTTGCCCGCCCACCTCTCGCTCGCCGAAGAGAGTGACCGGCTCGCCCAGCTGCCGCAGCAGCAGCCGGACCTTGCCGTCATCGGTGGGCACCACTACCTGCGGGCCGCGCCATTGTGTGGCGTGGCAGAGGGAGACAGCGCCGGGAGAGTGCCGGAGTAAAGGGGACGTGAGCTTTGGGCCAACGGAGCATTTCCACGCGCTGTTAGCGGCCGGGAAGAGGCGTGGAAAGGGTAACTCTGTGCGAGAGGCACGGCTTCTGCACCGCGCGGTAATTCGACAAATTGCAAAAGCAGACCCCGGCCCGCCTGCCTGCTGCGCTCTTGAGCCTGCACCGCCCACTCCGACCTGCCTCGGCGCGCATCAGGCGGAACTTGCGCCACGGTCACCGTATGAGGGGAACGACCACCGGCTACCGCAACCCATCCCAAACAACCCCGGACCCCGCGCCCCCACCGTGCCCCCGTTTCCCTTCTTCATTACTCCACCGTGCCCGGTCCGCCCTCCCCACCCAGATTGCCATCCGGTCAATTTAGGTCCGGCATCGGTCCAGACACGCATACACGCACGAACGCACCTGCCGGATCTTGCGCCGCAGCTCAAACTCGCGCAGCTTGGCCGCGTGGGCATCGCGCTCGCGCTGGCCCGTCTGCGGGCGGTTCAAAGAAAGGCGGTTGGGGCAAGCGAGGGTTGCGGGACGGTCGGGCGGATGAGAGTGCGAGCTCCGAGTCCACGCGGACAGCGCAAGAATGCGCGCAGTCCGATGACCATTGGATCATCGGAAAGCGCTGCACTCGGGAGTGGATAAGCCGACAATTACACGCAACACGTGATGGAACACGGCATGGAACTGCCGATGGGCTTTGGTGTGCGGTGGGGCGCGGGTCGCCCACGTGGCCCCGGCGCGTGGGCCGCCGAAGTGCATACCGTGGCCAGCACCGGCCCGTGCGCGGGGGTTCAGGTTCCTAACGGGCAGCCCATGGCAGGCGAAGTCCGTTTGCCTGGCCGTGGACTGCCTATCCAGCAGCCCAGCCGCTGCGCGCCGTTAGACCACATGCAGGCTCTGTGGCGTGCCGTAGCTGTAACCTGAGTGTGCTCACGCTGAGCCCTGGAACCATCGGACTGAGCCGCGAGGGCCACCCGCGCAGGTCGAACGCACTCTGAAAGGAGCGGCTGCCAACCTGGCATGAAGGCAGTCTCCGCTTTCCAGCCCTGCGCCCTTGGGTTGCCTCACAACCCGGCCAACCCTCGCTCCACCCGCAAACCAGCCCACGGTGCCCTGCATAGGCGATACTAGACGCAGGATACCGCCTGATGTTTTGCCCCCATCACCCGTGTGCAGGGCACGCGGCACACCTCGAGCCACGGCCCCACAACCCCACTCACCTCGGGCAGCGCAAACGTGTCCGCCATTCTTCGCTCCCCCTGCTAGTCCCCGATGATCTGCCCAGCCTCCAGCTCCTCCCCAAGAGGCGCCGGAAGCACGCCGATCTCCCTTGTGTGCCGAAGCGGCGCTAGAGCATGATCAATGGATATGTCTCTTCATATGGTGTGCAAAATGAACGCGGATGTTAAGGAGGATGTGTGGAACGCAGAGCAGGCGAGACAGGTCGGCTCAGCAGAATGAGTTGTCTGTCCGTGTGAAGTAGAGATGCGATGAAGTGCCTCCTTTCACAACGCCATAGCTAAAGGAACTGCTGCGAACGAGGACCGTTAGCGCGTACGGTTTTGTGCTTGTCGTCTAGAGCGCCAATTACTTGCTGACATTTACAACCCCGCTTGGCTCCTAGGTTGCCACCTGCGCCTGCTGGCGCTTATCTTTACAATCGCGGTTTGGCACGGACTGGCGCGATGTCTGAAAAGAAGGAGATTGATGAGATTGTAGAGGAATGTTGCACCGTTTTCCGGCGGAGGTGCGGGCTGCAATGGAGGAGGGGGCGGGTCCGGCTGCGCGCCGCAGATGGCTCGGGCGCTGAGCACGCGCTGGCGCCCGCAGGCAAATCGAGGGATCACTGCCATGCGCCAAGAAGACGCTGGACATCCTGCGCCTGATCGTGACGAACAAGAAGCACAGCACGGCTGGGGCACTCATTGATGAGATACGGAACGTGGGCTACCGCATGCAGACCGCACGCCCCGTCGGTGAGATAGGAGCCCGGGTGGCGGGAAGCGGCTCATTGGGGCGTGGCCCCCGCTTTGAGGCGCAGGCAAAAGCACCCCAGGGCCCCTGCTCCGCCCTCCCCCTCCCACGTTACGGTACACGACCCTCGCCATGTTCCCGTTCACCCCGTTCCCCCACCTCTGGTAGCCCGCTCTATGGATTGCAGACTGCCACTGCTACCCGGCTCTCGTGGGCCAGGCCGTGGGGCGGTGTGGGCCCGTTCGCCGCCCCCGTGCCCTCCCCCTTTCCTCTTCCTCTTCCCCGTTCCACCGACCCTCCCCTCTCCCGCGCCTGCACTCTCCCTCTTTCCAGCCCCTACGTATCTACCATCATATTTGGATACAAGGGGCCCCGCGCCCTCCGGTCCTCTGTCAACCTTTCCACATCCACTCCCCCCGTAGAGCTGGCTATCGGCAACATGGTCCGCCGCGTGCTGCACATCGTCCGCGAGGAGGCCAAGCAGGAGGAGATGGAGGAGGCCAAGCCCTCGTTCTCGCAGCCGTCAGCCAGCGAGGGGTCGCGCATTCAGGTGCGGACTGCGCGCCGCCGGCCGGGGGCCAGGGACCGGGGACCGCCGGGGGCCGCACCCAGGAGTGGGGCCAGACGTGCAGTGGTCCTGCACGGGAAGCTAGGCGCAAACACCTGCGACGCCGATGCGGAGCCGCCCCTCGACTGCATCGGAGCCCTGCCGTCTGCTGCCCAGCTGCCTCCCGCCTGACATCCCTGTAATGCTCTCCCTTGTTCCCTCTCTCCCCACCAGTCGGGCGGCGGGCTACTGTCCCAGGCGCTGAAGGGCCGGCTGCACCTGCCGCGCGGCCCCTCGCTGTCCAACCTGCTGGACGTGGGGATCGACCAGGCAATCTTCACCAGCCAGCTCGCGCCCATCCACGAGTCGCCGGCGGACAGGCCCGACCCGCCGCAGCCCTCCGCCTCCGTGGGCGGCGGCGGCTTCGTGCCGGCCGCTGAGCGGGCCGACCGGGGCGGGGCGGACGAGGCGGAGTCCCTGGCGTCCACCCGGCGCCAGCAGGGCAAGAAGGCGCCACAAAACTGGAAGGTAGGAGGGCGGGAGGGTGGTAGCGAAGATGGGAACCGGGTAGCAACGGGAGGGTGGGGTGGCGGCCTGCAGACGGGTGGCGGCCGGGTGGCGGACGTGGGAGCAGGGGCTCTATACATCGACCACCAGGCTAGGCGTGGATGGGGGTGGACGCGTTGAAGGAGGCATCCCAGGGACATAGGAGCAGGGGTGGGGCGGTTGGTGGGGAGCCTGCGTGCCACGACCGTCAGGGGATGGTTTCGGGGGCTGCGGCAATCCTCCGCCTTCCTGGCCCCAGGGTAGGCTTGGGCCCGAGTCGAGCCCCCTGGCGCCGCCGCTTCCCGCTGCGGGCGTCCCGCCCGTTCCTACCATCGTTCCCACCTTGTTTCTCGAGCCGCCCCCTCCCCCACCCCCTCCAGGGCAAGCACGAGGTGATTGAGTCCATCAACGAGCTCATTGACGAGCTGGACCACATACAGGTGGGCGGTGGCCCGGGGATGGGGGGCGGGGAGGTGGCAAGGAGGGGACGCCTTGGAAACCCATGAGCTTATATGATGTCGATGGGCGTCCCAACATGTTATCACTTTGACGGCATGGCATGCCGTCTTGTCAAACTTCCTACCGCGCTGGCGTCCTGTGCTGACTGTGGCTCCCGTCCCTCTCTCGTCTCTTTCGTTGCGGCAGGGAAGCATCACTACTCAGGGTGTGGAGCACATCCACGCGAACGAGGTGGGGAAGCCAAGCAATAGCGGGTGTGACGAGGGCGAGGGGGCGGTACGCCGCTGCGGGGTTGCATGCGGTCAAGGGAAGCTGGCAGTAAAGGGACAGCAACCTTTCCCTCCGCTACACGTTTGACAGCGTGCGGTAGGCCCTGACAGGTTCTCCGAACGGTTACAAGGTCATATCCATTGTGATCAGACGGTTGCCGTTGACAACTGGCGTCGGCCATACGACGCCAGCTAAGTCTGCGTCCCCACCGTTGGTCTCCTGTGGGTGCCTGCTGCATCGCATGACTTGGATCGAGCGCCCCCTGCCCCCCCTCCCCCTCCTGCAGGTCATCCTGACCATGGGCATGTCGGACACCACGCTGCTCTTCCTCAAGGAGGCGGCAAAGAAGAGAGAATTCCAGGTGGGGATCGATGCGTGTTGTGTGTAAGGGGGGGCGTTGGGGCGTAGGTTTTGCGGGCGGGGCCCCTAGTCGCTCTCCCTTGAAGCGCAGCGGAGCCGTACGCCTCCTTGCGCTAGAGTACAGAGGAGGGTGTATCATACGAGCGTCAGCGGGCAGGTGCCTCCACGGCCGCTCCCGTGCGGACATTCTCCTCGGTACCTGTGCGTGGGCGTAAAGGCAGCAACTCTTATCCGGCGTCCCACCTCTCCCCGGCTCTCGCGTCTTTGTCGGAGTCTCCCGCGTTCCGCCGCCCTTGGCCACCCGCCACGTCGTCACGCTCTCGAGCTTGCGCCTGCACGGTGGCTCACGCCTTCCCCCCGCCACGGACTGAATCCCCCCCCCACACACACACCTCACATCCGTGGCCAGGTGGTTGTTGCGGAGGGTGCCCCCCGCTTCGACGGCCATCTCATGGCTCGCAAGCTGGCGGACGCGGGCATCCAGACCACCCTCATCGCGGACTCGGCGGTGTACGCCATGATGGCCCGAGCCAACAAGGTGCGACGGGGGGGGGGGAGGGGCTACGGGAGGGGCTACGGGAGGGGGCCCACAGCCTGCTGTTCAGTAGCTGTTAGCTATTAGCGTCAACGTGGCTCCGAGCCTATGACGCATACCCTATCCATTGTGCAGCGAGAGGGCTCAACAGTGCAGTGTATGGCTCAACAGTTCTGAATGCATGAGACCAGACTCCCAACAGCTTTTGTCCCTTGTCCTCTTCCGCCGGCTCCCGTCCGCTCCCATCCCCCGCCCCAGGTGCTGGTGGGCGCGCACGCGGTGCTGGCCAACGGCGGCGTGGTGGCGCCCGTGGGACTGCACATGGTGGCGCTGTCGGCGCGGCGCCACTCCATCCCCTTCGTGGTGCTGGTGGGACTGCACAAGCTGTCGCCGCTCTTCCCCACGGACCCGGAGCTGCTGTACAACGGTGGGTGACGGCCTGGCTGGCTGCTGGCTGCTGGGCATGCGGGGCGGCTGGCAGGGACTGGGTGGTGGGGGGGGAGGAGAGAGGCCGGGCGACGTGTCGCACCTCTCTCAGACGCGGGGTCCTTTTACATAAAGGTGCTGCATGTGCTCAAGTGGCGATGTTCATCGGGTTCGGGCCCGTTAACAGGGTTTTGGAGACCGACGTTGCGTGTTGGTGTAGGTGGATCAGTGTGATATAGACTGGCAGCCAAATGATGACAACTACTGTGAACGCCCCCATCCCGTCATCGCCAATAGCCCGCCCGTACATGCCCACAGAGTTCAAGGGGCCCTCCGACGTGATTGACTTCGACGTAGTCGGGGAGGCCTTTGCGCAGCAGCAGCAACTGCACCAGGCGTTCGCCGCCGCGGCGCCACGCGACGGCGACGCTGCGGGGCCAGGGCCCGGCTCCGCCACCGCCGCTGGCGGCGGCGGCTACACCTCCGCCGGCGGGTTCATCGACGTCTCCCTGCCGTCCATCTCCGCCGCCGCCACCGCCGCCAGCGGCGGCGGCGCTGGCAGCTCCTCGCCGCCGCTAGCGGCGACGGGACCGCTAGGGCTTACCGCAGCCGGAGGCGCGTTCCGCTGGGACCCGCTGCCCGGCAACGTGCACGTGCCGACGCCGCTCTTTGACTACGTGCCGCCGCACCTGATCTCGTTGTTTATAACCGACATGGGCGGCCGTACACCGTCGTACGTGTATCGCCTGCTCACCGAGTACTACGCGCGCGACGACTACTTCCTGTCGCGGGAGGTGTTCGGCAAGGACGGCGCTCGGTGATTGGGCTGAGGCCGGGGACGCCCGAAATCTTGGGCCCGGACAGGACCAGCGATCCCCGAGGCCGCTCTTTGGAACGCCCCGTGGCTGTCTGCTGTGATGTGCGGAGCTTGGGAAGAGCGGAGGGCGGGGACCGGTGAGCGAGAGGAGAGTAGGCTCCAGGTCTCTGATGCGGTGCGGGGCACTGCAGCTCCATCCTCTGCTGCGGGGCTTGCGGCAATCCGTCGAGCTGCCGCAGCGGCTGGAAACGGGGGGCTACCTGCTGGCCGGTCCTAGACCGCAAGCCGCGACGACAGCAGCTGATGCTGGCCTGGTGGGAGAGCGCACGGCTGCTTTCCTGGTCGTCAGAGGGGGGGTCCCTCTGACGGAGCCAACGGGCCGAGGGGCTGCAGCGGGATTGTTTTTGCTTTCGGAGGGGCCCGGCGCCCGACATCTGTATGTATGGGGTGCAAGGCAGCGGCAGCGGCGGCACCTTGTTGGACCCCGAGGGCCGGGGCGGTCGCACGCTGCCTGCGCTCGGCGTTGTAGGAGCACGGCAGGGCCGGCAGTGTGAGTGCAATCTAAAGGAGACTTGGGTTCGTGGAGCGGCGTCTGGGGGTTCAGTATGACG
This sequence comes from Gonium pectorale, assembly GCA_001584585.1. Classification (NCBI taxonomy): domain Eukaryota; kingdom Viridiplantae; phylum Chlorophyta; class Chlorophyceae; order Chlamydomonadales; family Volvocaceae; genus Gonium; species Gonium pectorale. The sequence goes on along the minus strand of LSYV01000010.1, from coordinate 830,608 downwards.
GAGGCTCGCGCGCTGCTTGTGGGACAGGAGCGCACTCCGAGGCGGCGGCTTGCTTTCGTCATGCGGACGGGGCCATCAGGATGGGGCAGGACGGGGCGACATGATGCCAGGTGTTGGCGTAGCTCGTGCTCTCTCTCTTGCTGAAGCAAGGCGCAACCTGCCAGCCGTAGGTCTGTAGCTGCAGAGGTACAAAGCGATTGCTGAGGCGAGTCAAGTCCAGGCTCACAGGCAGCCTAAGGCGAGTCAAGCGATCAAGGAGCCTGTGCATTAACCTGTTCAATTCATGGCTCCTGGCTTCTTGCCTGAGCGGGGTTGTTCACATATTGGGGGCCCCGTGATGCGCTCTTGGGTGGGTTACTGCGAGGTTGGAATGGATTCGTGCGCCACACCCGCTACAGGGCGGGCCGTACGGAGCGGCGAGTCTGCATAGATGCTATGTGGGCATGTGGCTTACCAGACTACCAGCCTCATGTTGCACTGTGTACGCCAGTGTACGGCAGCAAGGGCAGCATGTGCGGCCGTACTCCCCGTGTGCGGTGGTACCTCCTTCCTAGGCATTCCTGCGCACTGTAATGACCCTCGTGTTGCATACAGCACACCGAAACACCGAACGTGCAGAATAGGGCAAGCACCTAGAACACCGCTTAAGTGCGCAACGCGACCTTCGCCGATCAGCAAATTATTTGACTTATATTGCCTCCAAGATGGACTTTGTCGGGCAGAAGCTCGCAGAGAACTTGCTAATGTGGATCGTCGTGCTGTTCGCGGCCGTCAGCTTCGTGGCAGGCTATGCGCTGAAGGACTTTAGCCTGATGGTCAAGATCAATGGAGTTGGGCTGGCGCTCACGCTGGCTTGCGTTCTCCCCGACTGGCCATTCTTCAACCGCAATCCCTGGAAGTGGCTCCCGCCGCTGGAGCCCGAGGGAGCCAAGAATGGAAAGAGCAAGTAGCCTGAAGTACACGATCGCCCTGCCTCGTGTGCGCCAACCGGGGTGTTGCGTGCGCGGAGGGACACGGGTGCAGCTACCCTGCGACTGCAACCGCAACAAATGAGGTTCAACAACGAATGTGCAATCATATGGGAGTGCGAGTTGCTATGCGTTAGTGCGCGGGTCGGCTCGCCCGTTGCCTTGAGTGGTTTTGCCGAGAGAGACGGGTTGCCGCTACGCTCTGTGTTTGCCAAACGTGAAGGCTCCAGATTGCACGGTTACCCAGCATCCTTAGCGTAATGATATGACTGACCTACATGCGGTTAGTGGCGGCTTGCATCGGAGAGAGGAGGAGCGGAGGCGGAGAGACGACACATGCACCAAAACACACGGCGCGGCAGGCTGCAGGCCTTGACAATTAGAGGCCGTATCAGCTTTGGCGGTTGCCCGATTTAGTGGGGCATACGCCTGCGGTTACTATGACACGGGACGTGTGGCTTCCCATCTAGGTGTTGTAGCCGGGATGAAGAGGTACAAGAGTTGGTACGGCTGGCATCAACTCCTCGAAGTCCTGCCTCTCGCATCTGAGGGATGGCATGAGGCGGCTACCTCTGGGGTCTTGAGTGGCGAGCTGCTTGGCTGCCTGGTGTGGGTTTGGACGCTCAGGTGCATATGGTGAGCGGAACTGCCACTGATCGGCGGTTCACACCCGTAAGCGAGGCGCGTACGTAATCCACTTCGGCAAAATGGTGGCTACTCACCTGGATGGTCTTTCCGTCCTGGAAGGGGCAGGTGGAGGCGCAGTGGCTCAACTAACTGTGAAATGTTTGTGCCCAGTTCCCCGCGTACGTGCACTGAACAGATACGCATGCGACACGCTGTTACCCAAAGGCAGCTCAGGGTTTCTACTTATGGGAGGGACCGTCTGCTCGTCTCCCTCGCCCGCCATGCCCTGTACTCGGCGCCCTACTGGAAACATCGCATCCCCGGGTGTGCATGACCGTAGATGCTGCCTTCCCTGTTTCCGTTTCCTTTTTACCGTATGGCGTCGGTGGAGGTCCGCTGGCCTGACAAGAAGGAAACACTGCAATTGGCAACTGGGCGCTACCTTCTGCGCTTCCTTTATGATCTCGACCCTGACTGAGGATCAGCGTCTCTTTGAGCCGTGCCAGATGATGATGTTACACAGTTTAAACCAGAGGTCGGCAATCCCTGCGGGTCCATCCAAAATTTCTTCCGGGGGCTCCCGCCCCCGGGCCCCCGGCTGGGGGGAGACCCCCCAGACCCCCCTGGTACGGATGGCGGGAATTCGGGGACCCGCAGTCCAAAACTCCGGGTTTGCCGACCTCTTGTTTAAACCCGTGCTCAGCCGTACACCGTACAACACCGTGCCACATTCCAACAAAAGGATGCCTGACGCGCATTCTTTCGCAACGGTAAATGCATATGTCAGGTAGCAACCACGATTGCATATACATATCGTTGTATCGTGTGTTATAGATTTTCTCGCGTGCACAGTAATTCTCACATTCGCGCGTCGCTGGCTGTGTCGAGTCCTCACACTTTCTTGAGCGGCTACCGAGCTCAGGCTCAGCTCTCTTACTTTGGGAAAGGCAAAGCACGCGAGCAAGCTCATTCATCGGTATCACTAAGCCTCTTCAATGGGGAAGAACAGCAAGGGCGGCGGACCGGGGAAGGGCGACGGCGGCAAGGGCGCCACCGGTCCCTCTAGCGCTTCTTCCGGCGCCAGCGGCTTCAGCCTGGAGCTGCGAGAAGGTTGCGTCGCCCTCCTGCGCTTCCGCAGCCGGGATGGCATGAATGCGCTGCTGGACCCGCTCAGCAATGCAGCGGAGGGCGTCATCGCCAACCGGCTCGGCCACAATTTTGCGCTGATCGACGGCAACAAGCTGCACTCTGACTTCAGGCGCGCGGCGGGGCTGCCCAAGCAGGTGCGCTCGTGCAGCGGCTGGTCGGGTTGCCCCCGTGCGGGTTAAGTCGCCATCAGTCAGTCGCCGCAATAACACCGTCGGCTAGCCGTCAGCGGTTGGATGCTGTCAAACTGCTGCCGCCTGGCCGCTGCCAACCAGGGGCGCCTGCTGCCGTGGGGGCGGCGCTGGCGGCGGGATAAGGCCGCCCCTTCACCGTTGGCAGGCGTAGGGTACCCGGCGTCCAGATGTACACGTACAGCTCGCTGCTGCCACCGGTGCGATTCCCACCGGCTCCCTCCTCCGTCCTGGCCGACGGTCCCGGGCCAGACCCATCCACCCACCACCGAGCCAGCCCCGCACATGCCT
>LSYV01000010.1:792753-825994 GCA_001584585.1 Gonium pectorale | reverse complement strand
TACCTAGCCCCTCACGTGCGCCCGAATGCGGCTGACCCACTTCCACGCTCGCACTCTCGTCGCCACGCTGGCCGCTGGCTAGGAACGCGTGCCACAGACGCCGGGCCTATGCGGCAACCGGTTGCGCCCTGCCCCCCGCCCCCGCCCCGCCAATCTAATACCGCCCACCTGCTCCGAACGCACCTGACGCTACCTTCACCCCATCCCCCCGCCCCGCCGCCACCCGCACCCCAGGCCCGCTACCTGATCGCCACGCTGGACGGCGACGCGCACTCGATCCGTCACGAGATGTGCCACGCGCGCTACCACCTGCAGCCCGAGTACCGGGACACGGTGCAGCGGGTGAGCGGGGGAGGGGGGAGGGGGGTAGAGGGTTGGAAGGAAAGGGGCGGAGGGTGGGGGACGGGTGGGGCCGAGTCGTACCGCCAAGCAGCAGGGGACTTTGCATGATGATGATGATGATGATGATGATGATGATGAGGAGGAGGAGGAGGAGGAGGAGGAGGAGGAGGAGGAGGAGGAGGAGGAGAGGAGCTTTGCGCGGTACACGACACCCTTTTTCCTTCCCCTTTCCAGGTGTGGACGGAGTGCCTCGCCGCGGCGCAGCGCGATGCAATCACGGCGTTTCTTAACCGCCTCAAGTATGACGCTGTCGTGCACCTGGACGAGTTCCAGGCCTACCTGGTCACCGAGAAGCCCAACTTTTTCGGCATGGACCTCGGCGAGGCGCAGCAGCGGCTGGCGGTGGGTTGGCGGTTGGGCGCCGTGCATTCGTTCAAATTGCCTCAGGACTGAAGGTGCAGTTGCGCCCCTGCTCCTGTTCACTCATCGGGCTGTGTTCCCCTCTCCCCGCCCGACCCGTTTCCTCACTACCCCTCCCCTTCCCCCTCCACACCGCCCGCCGCCCCGCCCGCCGTCTGCCCCGTAGGCGTCCTTTGCCCCGGGCAGCTGGCGCTGAGCGGTTGCCGGCGGCACGGAGAGGCGGGCCCTTGCATCGCGCGTCGTGCAGCTGCGCGAGGGAAGTCGTTGCGGCGGCTGCCCCGGCGGGTCTCCGCGGTGCCGCAGTGGCGCCCGTAGCCGTGGCGCTGCGGGCGCGCCATGGCCAAGGGGTGGGGGAAGATAAGTGCAGCGGCGGCCGCGCGGCGGCGAGGGACCGGGCAGCTGCAAATGCTGCCAAGTGCATTAGGGCGGCAGCACGGGTACGCGGCAATGACCGCAGCTGGTGCCACGCACCAGGGGGAAGAGATGACGGGCCGGCTGGCCGACTGCTGGCCCCGCCGGCTCCGGCAGCGCGCTGCTCGCAAACCCTGGTGCGGGTTTGCCGCTGTATGCTGCGACCAGAGGCGCGGGATGCCCCGGCGTGGGGGCATCACGCCGTCCTACTCAAGCAGTAGCACCGCTCAGCACGGCCCGGGTCCGGGCCGGGTCCGGCAGCGGCAGCGGCGGGCCAGCGAAGGACCCCTGGCTGCGTGGCGGGGGCGGCCCGCGCAGACGGGGCGCTGCGTCTGTATTGCTGTGCAGAGGATAGGGAGCAGACGCCCCAGCACGGCGCGCCGCAGGCGGAGGGGAGAGATGGCGGGCGCCGGCTATTGAGCCGCGAGGTCCCGCACGGCCAGCTTGGCGGGGTCCGCGGCTGCTGTACACGACCGGTCATCGCCCCCGCTTTGCTGTACGGTTGCCCTCGGAGCCAGCCGTTTTACTGTTGGTATGGCGCATGTACGACAGCGTGCTCGTCATCCGCGCTCGCCGGTCAAGCGGACGCGCGTCCGCGCCTGGCGACACCGCAAGGGCAGCGCAGACGCTCCGTGGCCGCCGGTGAGTTCCGGCGCTCTGCTCCACAGCCCTGGCTAGCGGTCGTTGCATCTTGGATCTTGGTTTCAACTGCCCTCATGTCGGCCCCCTTGGCATTGCTCGGAGCGGCGAGGCAGTCGCGTGCTGCCGGTGAGCCTAGAGCGCCATACTGCTCGCCCCCCGGTTAGCCCGGTAGCGTAGTGCCGATAGCCTAGTGCTGGTAGCCTAGTGCTGGAGCGCCGAACACGAATGCCGCGCGCCCGTCAGCTGCAACAGATGAGTTGGGAGTGCCGTACCCTTTGTCACGCCGTATGCCTAACGCAGCCGCCGACCTGCTCCTTGTTTCCTTTCCGCCTTTGCAGGCTTCGGCGGAGCCAGGTGGTACGGCATCGGACAGCTGCTGGTGCTGGCGCGGCACGCACCCTGGTGCGGAAGCTTGGTAGAACGACGCGACCACGACCGCGACCGCGGTTAGTGCTTTGGAAATGTTGGGAACTGTGGGTCTTCAGGCTGTCCGCGGCTTCCGGGCGCCGCTTTTGCCGCGGATATGAGCCGTCGTTCCTTGGCCATCGGCTACAGCCATTGACGGCTGTTGGCGACCGTGTGACCTTGACTCATGGGGATGCGGGGCGCGGCAGGTGTGTTACTGTTACTACTGTATATAAACGCGGCCGCAGTTGGCTCACGGGCGCATCCGGTTTCAGCCGGCGGTTATGCGGTGGGCCGTGGGCGGCTCCCACCGCAGAACGCCGTTCGCGTGCAGGCAGACAGCGTGGTGCATGTGCACAGCGAAGCAGCCCCCCGAGTGGGGGCCGCTGATGGCCATTGACGAGTACAATACCTTGAAAGGGGGCCAGCGCCTGGCTTTTTAGGCTCTTGTGCACGGTGCGGCCGCTTGTGAACTCGGGTTGCAGCTGCGTTACCAGGGCGTCCAAAACCGCGCCGACCCGCGCCGACCCGCGCCGGCCCGTCCGGTGTGCATGAGCCGCGTTCCGGTTCCGCCCGCCTGTTGCTGGTTTACGTGTCGAGGGAAGTAGTGTCGTCTAGAGAGCGCTACAGTGTGCGAAGTGCTCCGCAGTCCGGGGAACTGCCTGAAGTGTGCGCCGCCACGCCTGCTGATGCAAGCCTGTTGATGACAGACCGCTACGGGCGCTCCCTTGCGCGAGGCCGCCTCGGACGAGGCCAGCCTCGTCGTACGGTGTGATGTCGTACGGTGTGATGACTTCAGGGCTGGCTTGAGATGCACCCGGGTGAAGGGATCTATGGGCCGCAGCAAGCAGCCTGGGTAGTACTCGGTACAGCGAGAGGAACAAAGAGCTGAAGAGGAAGGAGGAGGCGGGGACGGGGCGGGCAGCGAATGTCTCTCTAGCTGAGGGGATGGCTCTCCCCAGCTCTAGCTTATGGCAAGGGGGGGCGGGGCGGGCAGCGGGCCATCAGCAAGCCAGATTGCAAGGGGCTTGCAGCATTGCAGAAACGGAGGCTCTGGTGGTCGCAGGCCTCCAAGCTCCAACCGGTGTAATACCAAGGAAAAGGCACAAAGGATGTCGTTCAGGCCGCACCTAGACCGCCGCCCATGGAGATGGGCCCCTCCGCTGCAGCGTTTCCTTGCACTTGCCGGTGGTTGGGCCACAGCTACCGTTGCCCTCGCTCACGTAAGAAGGCACTGGTAAACCCAAGTCAGATACGCATGCTCCTGCGGGCAAAGTGATGGAAGGTCGGCAAGGGGACGAAGGGTTCAGTAGGCGCACGGCAGCACGGGCCGCAGCCCGTGCTGTGCGTGCTGGGCAGAGGTCAAATTCTGCTGACGTGCGCGACGCAACGCTTATTGGACATCAAAATAATATGAGCCTTGGACTGCATCGAACATTGTGAACACTTTCATTCTTGCTTTCATCTTCCTCTTGCGTCATGGAGGGCGACCAGGACCCTGCACCAGCCCAAAAGGAGACTATCAACATCAAAGTCCAGTAAGTCTTTTGTGGAAACGCGGGAATGGATGCTGGCAGTAATAACATCGCATGGGCGCCATTTTCCCGGCTCCCGTTTCGTTGTGAGGCACATATGCAAAACGTGAGGCGCTTTTGATCAGCGCCTTGTTCGACTCACGAGGCCACAAACCGAAGGATACATGGTGCCTCCTGTGTTGCTACTCCACCCCATGCCGGAACCCCTTCGCGCAGGACCCAGGACGGCGACTCCGTTTCCTTCAGAATCAAGAGAAGCACCAAGATGGGAAAGGTTAGAGGATGGGTGCTGCATGTCAGCGCAAAGGAGCACGCTTGGCCTGGGAGTGCGGAGCGGGACCCCACGTCAGAGCCTGCTGCTTCATACAAGCCGCACGGTTCGATGCATGAACGTCGGCAATGGCCGTGCCAACTAATACTCCGTTAACCGGTAGCGTTCCCCTGCGCGACCGAACCCTCTCCCCTCCGCATCCACAACCTCCGTTGAACGCCTTTGCTCAGTGAGCCCGCAGTCCTGAGCTGCAGCCTAAGCCTGCCAGGCGATCAGCGCATCCCTCCCCTTGCTCTCTACCAAGGCGCCCTAGGGCACTCCTGCGTACCGAAACAGCCCCTCAACCCGCCCCACCCCGTCTGCAGGTGCTGACCGCCTTCGCGCACAAGAAGGGCGTAGGCGAGAATCACTACAGGTTCGCAAGCACGCCGCAGACGTGCCCTTGCACGTTGGCTTGGACCACAAATAGACAGGACTCCGGGCAGCGCGCGAGAGCGCTCGTCTGTTGCAAGTTGACCGCACGGGTTGTACTGCGCGTGCTAGGCTGCAGGTTGCCTACCGTACTTTGTATACAATATGCCTAGCTTGGTGTTTTCGCGCCGTACGCGTGTTGCAGTGGCACCTCCCGTCCTGTTGGGGTGGGGGCGCTCACCCACTGCCGCGCATTCTTTCGACGAGCGCCAGGCCCCGCCTGGAACACATACCCTCCCCTTGACTGTCCCAAAGGTTCGTTTTCGAGGGAAACAAGGTCGGCAGCGAAATCACGGCCGCGGATGTGGGTGCGACGCGCTCGACCGCCGGCGTAGGCGCACAGTGCTTAGTGTACTTTAGGGCTGGTGGCCGTGGCCGTGCCCGTGCGCGTCTCGAACGGCAGCAGCTGCCCAACATACGGTGGCCTGATGTGCCATCTGCCGAATGTGCAACGTGTGCCGACCATGCATCCTGTGTCGCACGACGTTTTGCGAGGCGCGCTTAACAACTAATGTACTGAGAAGCCCCGAACTGGGTGCAGTTGAGTCCTCCTGCCCTGCCCGTCGCCTAAGCCCGGGGGGCGGTCTGACGGGACCGCCCTTGCTGCCCACAGCTGGCATTGCAAGACGACGACATCATTGATGCGCTCGTCGGCGTGACTGGCGGCTAGCCACCAGGGCGTCAGAGAAGCAGGAGGTCGGCTGGGAAGATGGTTGCGGAGGAGGCGGACGGCTACCGAGGGAAGGGCAGGTGGGCAAGAAACGCCTACTTCGGGGCCGAGTCAGCACCGCTCCAACCGAGCAGGCCGCCGCATACCGCTCGCTGCCTTGTTGGCTATTCGCCAGGCTGCATGGGTGTTAGCAGTACGGGGTGTTAGCGGCCACCGCTCGTCAAAGTGCTAGGGCAGTCATCCTAGATTCGCTGGACTTGAGGCAAACGGGTAGCCGCGTGGCTGAACGCAGGTGTTGGCACTGGTTACATAGGACTAGCTTGCTTGTACGGGAGTGTGCATGCACGGCACCTTCGGCCGGCACTACGGCACGCAAAAGCAGGCGTCAGTTGTTGTCTCTGTTGATCAGAACCGACTTGCAGGCGCAGGTTTTCCTTTCGTCTACTTGAGGATCAGTCCGGCTTGGCAGATGCAGGGCGTTGTGACTGATAAGGAGAGACGGGCACAAGTACAACTTGCCTCCTGCCATATGTTCTATGCCACTGGGATTTACGGGTCGACTGGAGGGGAAAGTAATGAAGAAGTGGAACGCGTGACGCGGAATTGTACGGTTGAAATTCTGTGGCGGTCCCTTTTGTGGAGGTCGGCACGGGGACAGCGAGGACCGAGGCGGGCACGGCAGCAGTGCCGTGCTGTGCGTGCTGGGCGAAGGTAGGAATTTGGTTGCGTGCGGGACTTATACACTGAGGTGGACAGCACATCTTGTGCTGCATCAAAACATTGTCAACGCTTCGTTTCATTCGTGCCTTTCGTCCTCATGGAGGGCGATCAGGACAAAAAAGAGGCTATCAACATCAAAATCAAGTAGGTTTCTTGTAAAAAAAACGGGCAAATAAAATGCTAGTGGAGTGGCGGTGCTGACAACGCAATGGCGCCATTTCACCACTGACACCAAGATGTGCGAGGCACTGACCATGAGAGGCGCTTAATTCGGCTCCTGGTGCCATAGTCTGATCGCTTGCATTTCCTCCGTGCCGGAACCCCGTGCCCCCGGCATTCGCGCAGGACGCAGGAGGGAGACACGGTGGCTTTTAGGATCAAGAGGACAACAAAAATGGGAAAGGTCAGTGAAAGGGCATCGGCTCCGCAAACCGGGGCCTCCTGACAGCTGAGGGTGCCGAGCGTGACCTCACAACTTTTGTTGTCGGAGCCCGCAGCGCCGTACACCGGTACACGCCGCACGGTTACGTACATGCACGACGAGAAGGCCTGTTCGGAGGCTCTGCGCAGGGCCAACCAGTACCCGCCACCCGGTGGCATTCACTCCGGGACAGAAACCTCTCTCCACCCACCCCCCGCACATGCACTCCCCGTCCATAGCTTGCCGTTGCTCAGTGAGCCGCAGTCCTGGACTTCAGCCTACCGGTAACCCTGCCAGGCGCTTCAGCGCATGGTTCGCCTTACTTCCCGTCAGGGCGCTCTAGGGCGCTCCTTCGTACCTCAACAGCCCCTCAACCCACACGCCCCGCCCCACCCCACCCCGCCCCGTTCCAGGTGTTCAACGCCTTCGCGCAAAAGAAGGGACTCGACGTGACGCAATTAAAGTAGGTCGCCGAAGGGTTGCGCATCCTTGCATGATGGCATAGACAATGACGGGGAAACGGATCCCGGGTAGTTGGTCATCGGTTTAGGCGACCATACACGTGCCATGCTGAACGTCAAGCCTGCATATTGCCCACTCAAGCCACTTCCGCTCGCGCTAAGCGCCTCGCCAAGCGCCCGGTCACCGTCCGGTCACCGCCTGCCCTGCGTTCGACCGCTCTCACCCGAAGGTTTGTCTTCGAGAGCTCTATCATCGGCAGCGACCTCACGGCCGCGGATGTGGGTGCGATGCGAGCGACATCCGGCATGGCGGTGCAGCGCCGTTGCGTTTTGGGCCGTCTGCCGTGCCTGTGCCCGTTTTGTATTGGCTGCTGATGCGCCACCCACGTTCGCGCCTGCTTGCAACCTGCCGCACAGTAAGCCAACTGTGGTGTTGTTGCCAGGGACCAACGGCGACCAATAGCTACCGAACCGGCAAGTCCTGTGCCGAACGCGCTCACGAGTCCTTCCCGCCTGCCGTTCGACCCGTGGGACGGCCCGATGGGGTTTCCCTCCCTCGCCGTTCGCAGGTGGACTTGGAGGATGAGGACATCATTGATGCGTGCGCCACCCAGCTCGGCGGCTAGTGAGCAGGGTGGCTGAGGAGCGGCGCGGGTGGCTGCGGAGGATGTCATCTGAGGAGGCGGAGGCGGGCGACCGAGGAGGGCAGCGGCGCCACGAGGCGCCGGCTAGGAATGAGGCGACTACGAGAGGGGGGGGGGTGCAGATGGGGCGGCACTACCCGCTGCGTACCTGCTACGCGGGCTGTGCCAGCATCAAATTAATGGATCCGCCGCAGGCGGTGCGACCCTTTGCTGGGTGATGGCCTCCGGCCAGCCTACCATGTGGTTGCGTTTTGGGTGTAATTGGCCTGCGTCCAGCCGAAGGATGTGTGGGACCGGCACCAGTACGAATTGTTGGCGGGCACTGCCCTCAAAGAGCTGACGGGTGGTGGCACTGGTTACAGACACACCGCATACACGCACAGGGAGCCGGAGTGTGCGTGCGCGACCCTTGATGCCGTGCGCCGCGGGCTGCCAGTCCTCCTCCTCGTCCTGGTCGTCAGCCGAGGCCTGATCCGATTCACGGGATCACGGTGGGCCGGAGCCTTTAGCACACGCTCGCAGTTCGTACACATGTCAGTGCTTGCGCGCTGTCTGTTGACCATTGTCAATGCGCGGGCTTGGAGTTCCTTTCTCACGCTTCAGATGAGGTCGGCTTGGCTTATGCTGGAGTAGGCACTATCTAACGTACGTTAGCCCGGCAAGTGGTTATTGCTGATTGATGTCCTCAGGATCACGGCTCTACGGCCGCCAGACATTTGTCACGAGCGAGGCAGTGAGCCCTCGGGCAGAGTTGCAGTTTCCAACTGTAAAGCAATGCGCAACCCAACGCTACAACTCACTCTCAGCCACGCTCAGCCCATGTAATGGCCCCACTGCAGTGGGCCCTCCCTTAACCCTCAAGGTTGCCCAAGGCTCCGTTGCGGAGCAGGTACAAGCAGTAAGCTCGCATAGTTCATCGGATCCTCAGTGCCCCAACGACATACGGTTCCATACTGATTCGAAAGCGAAGTGTAACTCAAGTGCTAGGAGTGGTAGTTCAGTTGTCAAATCTGTACTCGTATCTGCGCCGACAGGGCTGTCGTGCAGACCCTTAACTACCTGTGACAAGGTGTGTCAAGATGGGCCCACAATCCCCACATCGCCTGCTTCTCCGTGGATGTAAGCCGCTGCCGATGCACCAACGTACGGCATCGCAGTTGCACAACGGCCTCGGCCACGGGCACCTGCTGTGCGGCCTGCTGGATTGCTCCATGTGTCACTCCCGCAACGCAGTTAGCCCCAAACCCGTCAGCCATCACCCTAGACCGCCCTTCGGTTCATCCGCCGCCCTTCGGTCCATCCTTTTACAACCTCCCGCCGCCAACATACTAGTACCTACTCCAACACCGCAACCTCACCAAGCACCTCCCCTACTCCTCTCCCAGCCTGCGCCCGTCGGGGGCCGCCCCGGCACCCGCACCCGGCGGCAACCCCGGCCCGTCCCTCCACCTCGCCCACCCAGCTGCGCCCGTCATGTCCACTCGGGAGCAGCCATGCTCGAAGTCCGCCGTCTCCTTGCCGGGCTGAATGCCGCAGCACTCGACGCGGCGCGCGCCATCCGCGAGATGGCGCAGCCACCCAGGCGAGCCCTCCCAGCTGCGCGCAACTTTCGCGGCGTCCGCCGCCACCGCTGCCAGCGGTCGCCAGCCTAGGCCCTCCGCGCCGGCGCCCTGTTGTAGCGCCGCCGCGTCCGCGCCGCCGGGACCGTCGTACGGCAAGTCGTATAGCACACGTGCCACGGGCCAATCGTACGACAGCCGTACGTTGGGGTCAATCATGACGCGGTGGTAGCCGGCAGCGTGCAGGTCGTCACAGAACATGCTGCACTCGGAGGCGGCGCACTCGGTCGGGCGGTGGCTCCGGAACCGCAGCGGATCCTGCGCCGCCCTGGATCCATTTCGACCCGCAGCGGGCCCCGCTAGCGAATGCTGCGCGAGTTTCCTGACGTCCTCCGCCTCCGCCTGCGGCGTCGTCGCCGCCATCTTTCCCAGCAGCGGGTCGGCCCGTAGCACAGCAAGGCCATTCCAACAGCAGTACACTGGCGTGGGCAGCCCCGCCGCCAACCGCGGCGCCGTCCACGCATCCAGAGAGTACGGCGGCAGGTTCCGGAGCCTGCCGCCGCCTGCGTCGCGCGCCACCCAGATGTCGTAAAAGAGGAGCCGGGGCGACCAGGGCCACAGGTCTGGACGCTTGCCGTACAGCTTCTTCCAGATCTTGTACGGCAGCCACAGCCGGCTGAGCGCGCCCGCCAGGCCCGCAGGCAGCGGATGCGGTGCCGCCGCTGCCAGGTGTGCCGCCATGACTTCGCGGCGCTCGTGCTCCGCCAGCAGCCATAAGGGGCTCTTTATAAAGTCGAGGCCGCACACCATGTCAGCACTGTCGTACGCCAGCAGACGCAGAACGTCGTACGAGCAGAAATAAATGTCGTTCAGGAATACGACGCGCCGGAAACGGCGACCGCTCCCGGCCGTGCGGTTCTGCTGCTGCAGCGGCTCCAGAGCTGCGTTTCGCAGCGCCGCCAGGAAGGCGATGCGCGCCTCGCCACCGATCAACTCCGTGCCGTCGGGCCGCCGCCGCGCCCGGGCCTTCCTGTGCGTCTGCGCCTCCGCATCCTGCTGCCGGTGCTGCTGGCGGCTGATGCTGCCCCCCGTGACGATGCGGTTGGGCACCCCGAGCAGGTCCAGCAGCCGTCGCAGCACCGACAGCAGCGCGGGGGTGGAGTCCTGTCGGGAGGGCAGGGGCACGGCCAAGAGGACCGAGGGGCGCGTCGGACCAGCGACATGCAACGGTGTTGCACGCGTGTGGATCGGGTGCTGGCCACTGGGCTCGGGCGTCCATTTCAGACAGTGAGAATCCTGAGACGCTGAATCCTGAGACGCGGAACATCGCACCCCCGGGTGTGTATGTCCGTAGAGGTTGCCTTCCCCATTTCTGGTTCTCTTCTTTGCTGACGGGACAGCTCAGGGCGCGCGCGAGCAGTGGCACCCAGTAGCTGCTGCCCGTCCCCGGCCTGCCTGCCTCGACACTGTCTGCAGCGGCTGCTGCCGTATGGATAGTCCGCTCCGGCGGCGCGCAGTTCCTGATTCCGAGGCTTGACATCCTCGGCGCACCGACATGGCACACCCGTGCGCGCCCGCCTGGTGCGTCCCTCCTGCGTACCTTTTCACCCCTGCCCTGCACCCACCTTGCTGCCCGACTCGTAGATGGACACGAAGCACCTCGCCGCGTCCCGGCCGCCGCCCAGGCTGCCTAGCAACGCGAGCAGCTGCAGGATGAGGTTCGGAAGCAACTGGCGGGAGTTGTGCAGATTGGCGGCGAAGAAGCACCCGCTGCCGTCGGCACCGTTCGCGCCGTCGCTGCAGGCGCCCTCGCCACCGATGACTGCTGTGGAAACGCCGGAGACGCTGTCAGCGCCGGAGCGACCGCGAAGCCCGCTTGAGTTGCCACCGCCATCGGAACCGGCGGTCCCCGGGGCCGCGACGGCAGCAGCTGCGAGACCGCATGGGAGCGTGCGGCCGAGGCCGCGGATGGCCAAGAGGAGCTCGGAAAAGGTGCGTGACGCGGTGTCAGGCGCGTGGGGTGAGGCCTGTTGGCTCGCTGCGATGCGCAGCAGGCGCAAACGCAGCTCCGGTACAGCCGCGGCACTGGTGCCGAGCAGCTGGGTCTCCAGGCTGGACAGGATGTCGTCGACAGAGTCCAACTGGTACGCCTCCAGTCTGCTTGCGCCATTGACGCTAAGGCGCCAGCGCAATAGCAGACTCGACGTGAGGAGCAGCAGGACGCCGGCTGTCAACATGGCGCACAGCACGCGCCGCGGTCTGGCAGCACCCGCAACTCTTCGCCCCGTGGCACGGCCAAACCGCACCCTCTGCGCCATTTCGCTTCCCGCCGTGCCATCACGACTTCTTGCACTTAGTCATTCTTCAGTCTGTAGAGGACCTCCGTTGCGATTTGCAACCTGGTGATGTCCAAAGCTAGCTATTAGCTAAGCCAGGCCTGAAAGGCACTGGATCCAGAGTACGAGGGCCCGAATCCCGAAGACCAATCCGCATACAGGAACACATTCGAACAAATACAACGACAAACATGAACTCATGCTTAGTGCGCCACGCGGCTCAGAGCGCAACGACCCTGCTGTCTGCCCTTGGCCTCTGGTTCACTTTGCTTTCAAGCGACTTCATATTGAAGATGGGCTCGAAGTTTGCCTGACGCGGGACGGCACAGACTGTTCACAAATGCAAACGTTTCCCTACGTACCGGACGGCGAGACGCTTGCCTACCGCCTCGTGACTTATTTGTTGGCATTTTTAGCTGGCTGGGTGCTTCTTCGGGCAAGGCGGACGGTGCTGCGAACAGTCCAGTTGCGGAGAAGGCAAGCATCGGCGACGCGACGGAGTCAGGAGGAACCTGCCGTTGCGTCCAGCTCATGTGTTGATGCTGCAACCTCAGACGGGGTAGTTCCCTCGGGTCCTCTGCCACCTCCGGCAACCCACCTTCCAACCCAGCCGGTTCACAGCGACCAGCAGCACGCGCCCGCCAGGACCCGTGTGAGGCTAATGCCAGCAACCACACCCTGTAGGTTGCAGCGCGTGACACATGCAGACCGCGCAGAGGATGCGGACGGCGACGGGCTCGGAGCCAATGAGCAGCCTGTCCTGTACGCCGCGCCTGTCCCTGTGCGCCGTGCGTTCGCCACGCGCAACAACGCCACCGCTCGCCAACAGGCTGTCGCCGAGGCCACTGCCGCGGCCGTGCTCGCCTCACTAGCGGCCGCGACGCAGCCTCAGCCAGCGGCCTCGCGCCACACGCCGCCGCGCTACCACTCACCCATCTCCCCAATCGACGCCGGCCTCGGCTGTCCCAGCAGCCTTCAGACCCAAGCCTCTCCCACCAACTTGATCGCTGCAAACAGCGCCCCCACGGCCCTGAAGTTGCTGCCGTCCAGCACTGCCACAGCCGGTGCTGCCGCTGCCGCCACCGACGGCGCGCACCCGGCCCCGGGCACCCGCGCCGCCGCGGCCGCCGCCGCTAAGGCACGCGCAGTGCTCCAGGCCCGGCTGGAGCGCCACCCCATGTCCTGCCTGGCCCACTATAACCAGGCCATGGAGCTCACGCGCCACCTCAGCAAGCTGGTGGCCTACCCCTCGCCGCTGGCGCGCGGTCGCAGCGCCTTCAAGCTGCCTGGGGGCGAGCCCGGCGACGCGCCGGCCGATTGGCGCGACCAACTGGGTCACGCGCTGACCGCCCAGCAGCGGGCTGCCAGCGGCGACGCCAGCGAGGCCGCCCCCGCCGCCGCCGGTGCCGCCGCCGCGACGGCCACAGAAACAGCCGCCCCGGTCCTTCAGGTGGACGCGGCCTACCTGCGCCCCGGCTGCGTGCTGGTGGTCCTGGAGTACAGCTCCAGGCGGCCGAGGGCTGAGCTGTCGGTTGGGAGCGCCGCGGCTCAACCGGCCGGCGCCGCCGGGTTGCCGTCGGCGGCTGCGCCGGGGGTCCGGTGGGATGGTGCCTTCGGCCTCGGCGAGCAACGCCTGGCGCTGAGCCGACCGTCCTTCTCGCGGGAGCAGCTGCAGGGCGCGTTCGGGCTGGAGCTGGTGAGGCCGGGCGACCTGATCGAGTCACAGCACTTTGCAGGTCCTACCGGCGCGGAGGCGCTGCTTGCCGCTGCCCCCATCGTGGCGGCCGGAGAGGAGGGGACCCAAAACGGTCGCGGCGGCGGTGCCGCCGCTGCCGCCGCTGCCGACCCGTGGGACAGTGCCGCCGAGCTGGAGCTGCCCAACCTGGACCTGCTCGGCCCGCCCTGCCTGCTCGCGGGTGGCAACCCGCTACAATTGAGGGTGGCGACGGCGTGGCCGCACGCTGGTGGCGGCGGCAGCAGTGGCGGCCCGCCCCGCATCCTGGCCCGATACGGCCAGTTGGACTGCCCGCCGCAGCCCTGTGCCGCGGTGGTCGACGCGGAGTCGGAGGCCTTGGCGGTGAGCGCCAGCGCCGGCAGCAGTGGCAGCAGCAGCGGCCAGAGCTCCTGGGCCGATAACTTCGTGGGTGATTCGGGGGATGACTCGGGGGACGACCTGCGGGCCGACGTGCCGCGCCGCCTGGACTCTCCCGGCTCCGCCCACAGTGGACACGACCGCGCGGCCCGCCAGCTGGCGTCTCCATCGTCTGGACCGCCCGCGCTGACCCGTCTGGGCCATGGGGCGCCGGCGGTGCCGTCGCGACTGGTTGCGAGCACCCGCAGCATCAGTAGCACTGACGGCATTGGGCAGGCCGCGTCGGAAGCCGTGCGGCGGCGCGATGCGGGCCGCTGCGTGCGAGTTAGCGTAGGGCCCTGCCCCCGCCCGGGCCTCCTGCTGCTGGAGCTGGACCTGTCTCACGGCACCCCTGCATCGGCCGTGAACCCGGCCTTGCCCGGCGGCGCTGCTGCCGGAGGTCCAGAGCCCCAGCCCCTCTTATCGGCCGTTCTGCCTTTGGTGGTCGTGGATGACCCGGCGGTGGAGCGCGAGCTCAATGGCCTCGCCGCCGCCGCTGCCTCTGCCGCCGCCTACGACCCGGCGCCCGGAGGCGCGGCGCCAGCGCCGTCGCTGCCCGCCTGGTTCCGGAGCTTCCTATACGACATGGGGGCCTTTCTGGGGCTGCAGGCCGCGGAGGAGGAGGCGCTGCAGGAGCGGCACAGAGCCATGGCGGCAGCGCTGGCGGCCGGCGTGCACCGACGCCGAAGGGCCGCCGCCGCCGCAGGCCCCACGGGGAGTGGCGCGGCTGAGTCGGTGCACCCCACCCCGTTGCACGACGACTACGATGACTCGTCAGATTACGATGAGGTGGACTCTGACAACGAGGTAGCAGACGGGTCCTTCGGTCAGCCTTCTGGATCTGACCGCTTCGCCGCTATCACGCTGCAACCGCCGGGGCACCCCGGCGGCAGCCGCGACCCGGAGGAGCAGCTGCTGGCGCTGGCGGCGGGCCTGGCGTCATACGCCTGTCGGCAGGGCCTCCCGGCGACCCTGTCGTACTTGCTGGCGGGCGCCCGTCGCTGCGGCGTACCGCTGCTTGCGTTGGACGCAGAGGTGCGGGCGCTGTGCGGCGGCCTGGGCCTGGGCCACTTGTCGGTGCAGGCGGAGGACTCCGAGGTGCTGCAGGCCTTGCTGCTCCACGCCCGCCCGCCGCACGTGCCCTCCAGCGGGTACGGCCTCGAGTCCGCCGGCAGCTCGGAAGCTGCCCCTGGGTCCGGAGGATCTGGCAGCGACTGCGGCAGCGGCCGCCGCCTGGCGGCGCTGAGCGACTGCACGGCGCTGTTTGTGGCGCCGGCGCCGCCGGGCGGCATCACGCCGCTGCACCTGGCGGCCTGCACGCACCCGAGCCGCAGCCCCGAGGTGGCGCAGCTCCTGCTCAGCCTGTGCCCGTTGGCGGCGCACGCCTGGTTCGAGGTGCGCGACGCCGCCGGCAACAACGCCGCGCAGTACGCGCTGCGGGCCGGCAACGCGGAGCTGAACGAGCAGGTGCGGCGGGGGCGGAGGCGGGGCGCGGTGTTGCTCTGAGGTTCAAAATGTATGTACGGGTTGTGTGGTTTGGTGTACGATATCGCGGCAACGTTTGCGGAAGGGATGACATGTGCCTTTCGTACAAAGGCGTGCAATCGCAACGTGATAGCAGTGGGCTACTCTATGCCAGGAGGAGGAGGAGCGGGTGGGGTCGCACGGTGATCGGGTTGCGGTTGGTGTGGCGATGCGCCACGAGGTCTCCGCTGTGCCGCCCGCTCCCATACCGCTTGTCTCCCTCACTTCTCAACGCACGTACGACATGCACGGCATGTGCGTGTGTCCCTGCAGTGCATGGAGCAGCTGGTGCTAGAGGCGCTGGAGGCTGCCATGTTGGGAGGGGGCGACGCAGATGACGTGACGGCCGCCGCCATGGCCACTGCGAGGACGCTGGCGGCGCTGGGCCAGGGGCTGGCGCAGGGGCGGGGGCATGAGACGTCCGATGGCCCGGCGCGGGTGCGTGTGCAGACAGCGCTGGCGCATCAGACGGGGGGATTGACTGAGGAGCAGCGCGAACCAGTTTCGGGCATCGACAGCGATGCATCATGGCTAAGTATTGGCGCCAGCGGCGGCGCCGGCGGCCCGGGTAGCGACGGCTGCGGGGGCGGTGATGCCCGCGGCACCGGCCACATCATCGCCAACTGTGACCCCGGCACAGCTTCCCCGGCACAGCTCGATCCCGCCCCCTCCTCCTCCCCCTCGGGAGCCGCCTCGCTGCCCGAGCGGCTGAAAGCCGCCGCCGCCGTCGCCGCCGGCTGGGCTCCGGCAGCGGCCCCGCGCCCCCGCCGGCCCCTATTCGGCGCTGCTTCCAACGCCGGTGCCGCGGCGGCGGCCTCGCTGCGCAGCCTGTGCACCGCGTTTGCGCGCCTGCCGTGGACCGCACCGCTGCGCGGCTTCGACGACCCCGCCCTGGAGGCCGCCTTTGCGGCGCGCGCCGAGGCGCTGGCGCTCGCCCGCAACACCATAACGCTCGGCTTCTACTCGGTCATGCTGGGGAGCTGCCTCGCCAAGGCGCTGATGGGCGCCCCGCAGCAGCCGCCCGTGCGCAGCGGCGCCGAGCTGCTGGTCGCGCTCGGCCCGGGCCTGGCGGGGCTGCTGGGCCCCGCGGCGGTGGCGGCGCTGCGGCTGCGCGGGCTGCCGCACGACGGAGCGCTGCTGGCCAGCGACTGCGTCCGCGGGCTGTTGGTGGGCGGCGTGCACCTGGCGGGGCTGCCGCATCCGCAGGCGTTCGAGGTGGCGGACGTGCACATACAGGTGGGGGGGAGGGAGAGGGCGGGGAGGGGAGGGGGGGCGTTGCGGTTCGGGCAGCGCCTCGCCGTCTCTGCACCTCGTGGCACGCGGTGCCAATCAGGGTCGACTCGACTCGCTCTGTGGCGTCTGTCCATGATCGTGTTGACTTCACACGGGCCATGCGGCGCACTGCTCGTCCCCGATCACGCCCGCCGCCGGCCACCTGGCCGCTGCCTCCCGTCGACTGGCCGCCGCTCGCCCCTCCCCACACCACCCGCAGGAGGCGCTGACCACGCTGTTCGACTGCCTCATCCTGCCCGCCATGGTGCAGGTGGGGCCGGGGGGGGGGCCGCGTGGGGGAGGGCAGCGGCGGGCTCGGACAGCGGCAGGTTTGGAGCAAGGCCAGGCCATGTCGGAGTCTGCAGCCGTGCTGTCGGAGCTTTGAGGACAGCACAGGGACGGATCCGGGGTTTTGTTGGTAGGCCAGCATTGGGAGGGAGCATTCGCCACATGCGGACAAGGCAGGTAAAGTGCCTAGCGGTTGCAGCGGACAAGGCGCATGAGGCCGCATCGCCAACCGGGCACAAGGCTGTGCCAGGAAGCAAAGCATCTGCGTTTCCGGATCCGTCCTTATCCCGCCCGCCCGGCCGCCCGCATGCAGTTCTCCAACCCGGTGTTCTGGCTGCTCCACGGAGCGGTCGTGACCCTCCTGATGGAGGCGCCCATGCTGCGAAGCCACGGACCCCCCGGCACCGCCGCCGCCGCGGCGGCACTGCTGGCGGTTCGCTTCACCCTGACGCTGACGGTCCGCTACGCCCTCGCCCTGTGGGCTCGCGCCGAGTACCTGCGCGGCCGGCAGCAGCGGCACGCTGGGGCCGGCGGCGCGGGCGCCGGCGCAGGTGGCGCCGCCGCCGCCGCTGCTGGCGGCCGACGATGGTTGGGCGATTGCAGTGGCGGCGGCGCCGTCCTGGGGACCGGCGAGGTGGTATCGACGGCGCGGTTGGGAGCGGCAGTGGCCGTGGAGTCGGGATTGAGTGCGATGGATGCCGAGGGCTGCTGGGCCAACAAGAAGGACGCCTGATGTGGCGGCGGGTGCGTCGGATCCGTGAGACCCCCCAGGGCGCCAAACGTGGGCTGAATCGCTGATCTTCGAGTGTATTGGTCCGTGGGGCTGCGCGCCTATGGGAGGCCGCGGCTGCGCAGGCCCAGTGGCAGTGGCAAACCCGGCGAGCTTTAGCGTGCGGCGGGCTGGGGCAACAGGCACTTGCAGGGCCTCGTGCTTAACAGGTGTGTCGGCTTCCCTCACTGCCTCCGGCGGGTAGAGCTTCGTAGGGTTCATTCCCTTGCGCGGGTGTAGTTTATGGGGTGCAGACGCCCCCCACCCTGTGCGCCAGGCGCGTTCACGGGTGCCACAGCACAGTTTCGGTCGTTTCGGTCGTCTAGGTCCCAACATGCTGCGGTGCTGCCTTGGGGCGTCGGGCTGCTGGATCCGCTGGCATCGCGGATTTGCTGCAGCCGTCCTCCTCGTGCGCTGGCACCTTGCCCGTGTTGCACAGTTCTGTGTGACACTGACACCTCACACTGACGCACTGACACACCAGGCGTCAGCATGCGATGTGCCTGTGCAGCTTTGTTCGGTGGCTGGGAGGGCTCTTTTGCTTCTACATGGCTGGTGAATATGACAGTATTAGAGGCTGTAGTAAGGAGGCCCGCCAATCCTGCCTGCACACGGCAAGCCTGCTCGCCAAACCAGGTAGTAACCCTGGGCTTCGCAGGCTGTCGGATATGACTTTGTGTGTTTCTAAAGTTTCATGTTTGTCTTCACGGTAACGTTCTGGCAGCCTTACGCTGCTGTGGTTTCCGGGACGGGGCAAGGACGAAAGGCCCATGCGGGGACGCGCTCGAGCTGAGGGGATACCGTAAAGTCGTGTCTTGTGGTGCGTGTTGTCGTAAACATGATTGAATGGATTCTTGTGTCGCTGTGTGAAGGCAGCCGTTTAGACCGTGCTAATCCTGGATAGCGTGTATCGTATACGTACCAACTGGGGCGTCCTGCATTGTAGGAATGTACATACAGTGGACCACGCAGACCTCGTGCCGAAAACGCCTGCTGACCCCCCCTCTACCGGCTCTCTCGAGTGGGAGATGACCGTGAGAGGTTGTGGGGTAGCATTTGAGCAAGTACAGGGTTGCGGGACAGCGTCCGGGCGTGGCTGGACCCGCTCATCCTAGCCAGGACAGAGGATGAGTTCAAGCGTGAGGAGAAGCGCTTCCTGGAGCGGCCCGAGCTGCAGGCCATTCCCGGCTTCATTCGTTCATTGCGTACTACCAGGCCAACTGGCAGCCGATCGCCCGCATGTATGTCTCGGATTGGGAGCGGGCCAGTGTCCTAGTTGCATAGCTTGCACTCTGCCGGTGGATGGGGTGTCTAAGCGCTCTGTGTATACCCGCAGGTGGAGCATGTATGGCTGAGACCCCCACCTCACCACCACAAACAACATCGAGAAGCTTCTTAAGTACACGCTGCTGCGTCGACGGGCAAATATGTCCATGAGCCGCCTCGTACGCTTCCTACTGGCCACGGTGCGTTGGGCAATCTGCAGTGACGTTACTTTCCTGTCCGTGTGGGGGTGAGATGGCTTGCCCACGAATGGGTTTGGCGACCCTTCCACACTCGGGACTTGATGTGGGACCATGTTAAAGGGACGCATTCCCTTGCAGGTAGTGCCGTACTTAGTACGCCGCGCCGAGCTCAAGCTCCTCCAAACGCAGCCCAGCAAGGCCGACAGGCGAGCCAGCTGCCACGATTTTGCCGTCGCCCGCCTTGTCAACGCCGCTGACTTTGCCATGCCCTGGCTGGACAAGGAGGCGATCGTGGCTGGCCAGGAGCACGGCGAGGCAGCCGAGCTGGTCTGCTTGGCGCCACCTGCACCTGCAAGTCGGCGGCCGGCGGGGGTATCTGTGCCCACCTAAAAGTAGCTGTCGCAGCGCGTGGCGGCAGCTCCTCGGGCGCAAGGGCACGGGCGGAGCACGGCGCCAGCCTTCTCCTGTCGCCGCAGGGCGCCCAGTTGCTGGCAGATGCAGACGGAGCCGTCGTGCTCATCCGCTCCGTCACTCAGCTCTACAGCAGCCCCAAAGAGCGGGGCACAAGGGGCGCTGCTGCGGCCACGGCTGGGTGCGGCTGTGTCTGCCGCCGCTGTCTTGTCAAAGCAGTCACGTCCCTGGATCCCGGTGGCTGCACCTGCCCTCTCGTCGGGCCTGCGCAGCCTTGAATGCGCTCCCTCGCGGAAGTGGCGGCGGCCGCGCATGGAGAGCTGAGCGGAGCGGGCAGCGCCGAGATGGCAGCTGAGGAGGCAGCACTTCTGAGCGCCGCCGCAGCGGACGCGGAGGATTTCAACAGCCGATGTGCGGCTGGTACACCAGTCTGAGAAAGGGGCGCCGCCAGTGCACACGCTGGAACAGTCTGTTGCGATGGGGAAGCGGGAGGTATGCAGCATCCGGGCTAAGCTCGCGGATTCGAGCAAGCCGCGGGCCCAACCGCAATTCATGTCCGAGAGCTGGTGCCATAGCCACAGCTGCCTCCAGCAAATCCGGAGATTCAGGAGGCCCTGCAGGCCACCGCGGAGGAGATCCGGCGTGTGCTGGCCCCTGGGCGAGGCGGTAACAGCGTCAGTCATGCTGCAGCTAGCGAGCATCCGGCAGCAGGTAGCCCCGGCGAGTTGCGCAGGGACCCAGCTTCCCCCGCACCCACTCTATGTGGCTCCTGCCCAGCACCAGCCCCATCCCCACCACCCGCAAGCGCCGGCATCGTCGCGGCGGCAAGCAAGCAGCTGCTGTTCTGGCAGCGGCTGGGGCCGGCGACGACACCAGGCGCATGTATGACGCTGTCGAGCGTGGCAAGCAGAAGTCTGGCGAGGGTGAAGGCAGCGACGAGGCATCTGCGGAGGGCGGCGCAGGGTCCGACGAGGTGGAGGGCGAGGAGGCGGCGCAGGTGCCAACTCCGACCCGGACTGCCCGGCACCACCGCCGGCAGGACAAGGGCCGCCGCACGAAGCCGTTAACGAACCCCGCTCGCCGTAAGCACCGCCGGCTGGGTGGCGACAACGGCGCAACCGGCGGCTCGAGTGGGAGCCACAAGGGCACGAAGCGGCGAGCGGGGTTAAAAGAGTCGCCCGAGGCGAAGCCCGTGCCGCTGGTGCCCATCGTAAAGGGGTGCCCACGCGCAGGAAGTGGAGGAGTGCCAATCCCGCCGATCAAAGCTGATAGGGAGGCCTGTATCACATTGGAGTGTCCCTTGCCTTGTAGCCCGCACCGTTCCGTGACGGTGTTGGGGGCGGGTGCGTTGGCGGCACAGGTTGGTAGCATGGGCGCGGCTATGGGGTAGCATGGTTGCCCGAGTCTGAGCGCCACTGGAGTGCAAGGATGAGAGCCATTGTAGAGACGCCCTGTTGCTGCCATCTCTCCTTGACTTCAGGCGTCTTGGCACGGAGGCCATGAGACAGCGTGCGGCACCAGTCTGCTTGTCCTGGGGTGTTCCAGCGCTTAGAGTCAATGCAGGGACCGTCGACACAGAGCCGATTGGATCTGCTGTAGTACACATGTAGCCCCAGACAGAGTCTCCCCTGAATGAGCACAACGGGTACGTACCATGTAACACGATACCGTAACAATGGGCTCGTCGCAGGTACAGGTGCTATGCAAGCCAGCGCAAAATGCAGCAACGCGGGCGGGAGAGGAAGTGTCCGGTGCAGGGCATGTGGCGGGGGGCGCATGTCCGCCGAGGCCCGTGTGGGTTTCATACACAACGAAGGTCTGGTCTGGTGACACCACTACTACTTCTGTTAGAGTTCAAGGTCCCAGGTTCGCTTTCCGGAGAGACCCCTTAGTATGTATGGAGATTATGGCTAGCTGCTGAGATGTGGAGTTGGATCTCAGTTGTCGTCATAAGGTGGGGTGGGCTGCCGGCCTGGGCTGGAGGCGCTCCACGGCCCTCTCTCCGACTGCCCTCGCCTGCTCACCGTCGGCGATGCTGTGCGGGTGGACGCAGCTCTGTCGAGGAGGAGCGCCGCCGGGCTCTGGCCGCTTTCGGTATCCTCGCGGTGCTGGCTGGCCGCTGGGGGTGCTCTGCTGCGCCGCGGGCTCGCGCCCTCCGGGGTCGCGCACGGCGCCCTGCAGGAACGCACCTACTCGCGCGCAGCCGTCTCGTCCCTTCACGGACATCTCCCCGGCCTGGCTCGCTGCCGCCCGCCTCACCCTTTCCGTCATCCTTGCATTTTCGTTGGTCAAGCCGTCATTGTTTGCCTCGCTCCCCCACGGCTGCCCTCTTCCCCGGCGGCGCTCTGGGTACGTGTGTTACCTAGAGAGCACGTGCGGGTGTCTACTGTCTAGTGCACACCGGTCCAGGCCGTCTGCTGGCTAATGGGCCCGCGCCACTCCCCCGCGCGCACGACGACAGCCCGCCACCCGCTGTTGCGCACCGCCGCTGCGTCTTTAATCGCCCTCCCCGACAGCGGTTACCGGCGCTCCAGTCCCATCGATCGCTGCATAAATGGGGGGCACCCGCATTTGCCACCAGGCGGCCTGGACCAGCCTGACTACGCCGCTGCTACGTGCACTGGCGGAGGAGCCCTAGAGTCGCCTGGGAGCTATACCTGCGCACAGACGCCTATGCGGCTTGGCACACCGCGTGGGCGCAAGCAGACGGCACTCTACAAGTCTGCACGCTGTACCCACCTCTTCCCAATGGAGGAACTCCGCCAGCCGCTGGGAAAGATGCTGCCTAGTACGGCTCAGTGGGATCTCACTTGCGTTACCAGAGCATGGATCACGTTCTCTCTCAAACTGAACACCGGTACTTTATGCGCAGTGCACTGGCCCCAATAGCAATACAGTCCCCGACCCGGCACAGAGTCGCCATCCGTAGAAGCATTACGGTAGCTTCATCCATAACCCGTCACGCCCGGTTACGGCCCTGTCGGCCACCCGGGGCGGGTTGTCAGCACGCTCATCTTGTCTGCGCCGCCGCTGCAAGCCCCGGCGCGGAGGCGGGCCCCGGACATACTCTGCAGTGCGGGCATCAGACGAGCTCCGCCCCTCCCCCGTCGCGACCACCCTCGCCTGCTCCGGAAGCCCGGCCCCTCATTCGCCTTGGCGACGGGCCAGTCGGGGGTCGCAGGCATGGCTGCGCCCCGGCGCCCCAGCCCTTACGAGGCGAGGCCCGGGCTCCCCGTCGCCCCCTCCGCCGGCTGCTCCGTCGCCCGCCGCTCCGCGCACGCCTCCGCCCAGCCGGGCGCCAGCTTCACCAGGAAGCTGCACCGGTCCGGCGGGCGGCCCTGCAGGTACGGCATGAAGGCCGGCTCCACGACGCCGCTGTCGCGGTATCCCAGACTGCCGTACAGGGCCTGCACGCCACGGTGGTCAGCACGTGTCGGGAACGTTCGTGCCGTACAAGGGAGGGTTGTCCGGGGATCTGTTGGCGGGAGTGGCGCGCTAAGACAGGGATGGGAAGGGCCTGAATCAGGGGATGCGCCCGGCCCGGCGGGCGCCTGCGTCCATCAATGCGAACGGACCAAGGCGGTGCGGAATACGGCAACGGTGCACATATGTACACAACGATGCGACAGTTGTACGGCAGTCGCGGCGGAACCTACCCACGGCGCCGCCTTCTTGGGGTTGCAGTGCAGTCCGACGGCCCGGCAGCCCCACTCCGCCGCCAGGGCCTCCGCCGCCGCCATCAGCTGCCGCGCCACGCCGCGCCGCCGCGCCGCCGGCAGCACCGCCACGTTGCTCACGTAGGCGTAGCCTGCTCCAGGGGCGGCACGCGGCGGGAGGGGGTACATGAAGAAGGGAAACTGGCCGCGTCGCGGACGCGTCGCGGACACCGAATCGCATACTCAAGAGAAGGAGGAGCGGGGGGGGGGACGCACTCGCAAGGCATGGGGGGCGGGGAGAGCACACCATACCACTAACAGGCCAACTGACAACTGACAGGGTGAAGAGCGAAGATCAGTGGTGAGGCCGTCCTTCTACTCGGGAGGGAGGGCGTGTCACTGGTACTGGGCGGAAGAAAAGTAGGACAGCCATCCACGCTCCCCACTCCACCCCGCAAGTCTGTGTCCGCATTTAGGTTGGGCGGGTGGGCATGGGGTCTCCACCGTCTCCCCTTCCATGTGTTAGCAATCTATCAGCAACCACAAACTTTGAAGGTACGCCACAGCACGGTTCGCTCGTCGCTGACGTCGAAGTTTTGCAGGTCGCCTTAAACTCCACCAAGACCGCTGTTCCTCCTACTGAGTATGCGATTCGGTGTCCGCGACGCGACCCGTCTGTCTTCCTTTATTTCCCCACCCCATGGCCGCACGCAGCCGCAAACACACACGCGTCACGCAGCCGCCGCCGGGCCGCTGCCTGGCGGCTCCCCGCGTCGGTCCCTTGCTCTCGTGGAGAGCACCCGGATAGCACAACCAGCGCAACGAGCACACGCACGTGCTCGCTAGGTTGCCTTTGCCAGCTACCTTTCAGCCCTGTCTTCTGCACTCCGTCACGCGTACGTAACACACGTGCCGCACCTTCGCGGCGGTACCAGCCCATCTGCCCATCCGTGCGCCAGTCGAGCTCCCGCGGCGGCACCAGGTCGCAGAACGAGTCCACGGCCGCCACACCCACCAGACCCACTGCCTGCAGGGCGTCGGCGGGCGGGAGGGGGCGCACGAGGTTGGAAAGCTTCCTCACATGAGAAAGAGAAGCCTTAGGTGGGGAGAGGGGCTTTGCGGGAGTGGGGAAGCGCAGGGCAAAACGGAGGAATACCGGGGATGGGGGGGTGCCGAGGTCGTGGGATCGCCGCTCACCTGAAGAGGGGGGAGATTTCAGACCGGGGGCAAAGAGGGCCGTGGTGGCCTCCTCACCAGCACGGCAGCGCCCTTCGTCAAAGCCATGTTTCCCGCTCCGACGGCTAGGATGCTTCGCAGCCCTGCCCGCGGTGCCCCCTTGCACCCCCCACACCCCGCACGCGCTTTCGCGTGACGCCGGGACGAGCCGTCTGGTCCAACCCCACCGCCACCCCCACCCCCACCCCCGCCGGCACGCAACCCTCCGCCCGCACCTCCGCCGCCACGCCGACGCCCGGTCTCACGCCCGGGGCCAGCGGCCCGCCCAGCCAGAACATGGGGTTGGGGAAGGCGCTGCAGGTGGGTGAGCCGCGCGCGGCGGCCGCCTCCGCCGCGGCGCGGAACGCCGCCTCCGCCGCCTCCAGCTGCTCCGGAGTGGACGGAGCCTCGCCGTCGAAGGCCAGGAGCAACGCGGATCTGGCGAGGCGGGGACCCGGGGAGCGGGGTGCAGGTTGGAGGGGGGGGGGCGGGCAGCGTGTTGCGAGGCGACCAGGAGACGGTGGGCGGCGGTGTGCCAGCGTGTGCCAGCGTGTCAGTGATGCAGCGGTAGGCAAGTGCAGGGCGGAGGGCGGCGTTGGAAAGGGCGGCCCGAGACGGTCCTGTTCCCCATGCCTCAAGCGCCGTGCACGTACGTCACGTACGGCACTGCACTTGGCCATGCGGCCAAGTAATCCACGCGCGCTGCCTGTCAGCGTGTCGGGCCCCCGTCCCGACCCACTTCCCGCCGCCCTCCCTCGCGATGCGGTCGTTGATTTGGAGCGCTGCGATGCGGTCCACCCGCAGGGAGAGCGCCTGGCGCGGAGCGGCAGCGGCAGCGGCAGACAGGGGGAGCGGTGGTGGTGGTGGGGGGATCGGATAGGTGTGTCGCCAGGAGGGCCGGTTTGAGGCTGGGGAGGGTGGGGTGAGGGAGCGAGAGCGGGGGCAGGCGCAAGGCACCACGACCGGTACATCGTGCGGAGCCAGGCCAAGCAGGCGGGGCCGTCGACGGCCGCAACGATGGTCCACGACGGCTGTGGGGCACACCCGTACAGCATGAGGTCCCTGGAGCTCACATGACGCGACTGCGTCGCAGGGGCGGTATTCGGCAGCCCCCTACCTTCCAGACCTCCTTGTCACCGACGTTTGAGTTGAACACCCGACAGTGCAAGTCGGCGGCTGGCCAATAGTCGAGCATCTCCGCTTGCCGGATGTGAATGGCGCCGCCCCCCGCGCCCGGGCCGCCTCCGGGAGGAGAGCAGCCCTGGCTGGCGCCGCACCGTACGGGTCGATGCTGACGGGCCGGCGTGCGGACTGGCGACCGGTGAACCCGCGCTGTTGCGGGTGCCGAGCAGGGGGCCGGCCGGGAAGCGTTCTTCGCACACATTGCGGGCTGAAGTCCTGCCCGCAAGCGCGCACGGGAGGCATCGTGGAGGCGGGCAGGCCACGATGGGCGTGACCAGTTGGCTTCGACAGACATGGCGAAAACGCCGGTGCGGACAGCCTCAATATCACTGCTGGTCACGCGAAGCCGCGCGTCACTCCTGTCGGTACGTTACAAATGTCATCACGCCTTGCAAACATGCGGTAGGTGGTGTTCAGTATCTTAAGTGCAATAAGGTATTGGTGCCCTTGTTGTCTCTTGTGTCTGTTACGTTACTTCGGCCTTGTTCGTGGGGTATCAACGCGACTGTTGCGTCGCGCGGACCGCACAGCAATGTCGTCCTTTACAGCCACATTCGAGTAGACAACGAAACGACAGAACCAGATCTTTGCGACATACACCGTACGGTGATGTACAAAACACACACGAACACCCGCCCAACCCCTGAAGGCCATCCTGCACCTCCTTTGAAGAGTGCCCTCCGAGGCATTCAAGCCCCAGGAACACGCGGCTGAGCTCAAACCACGACTTCAAGCGCACTGCAGCCGAGAGTCCAGCCCTAGCCTCCCAGCTGGCTGGCATAGACGCCCGCTCATCGAGAAAGGGCGTCAAAGCAGCATGCCGTTTCAGTTCTATTTTGTGCCGCTCTGCCGAAACCCACCAAAGCTGTAAACCCACTATCTAGGCAGGGGCTGGCCGCTGGTTGGATGATCCATACCCAACAACGTAGGGGTACGTTAGGTACACAAATACGGTAGTTCGTCATGCCAAACACTATGCGCCGACCGAACTCTGAAGTCCTATACATTGAGCCACGAGGAAAGAAAATGTGCATCGGTCACTTCGCCTTTGCTGCGCCCTGTCCATATCTATGTAACAAACACGCGCTACCCGAGGCTTGGGCTGGAGGCCAGCACCGCCGTCCACACGCGGCTAGAGCCGTACAGTTTATTCGGGCCTCCTCACACCGAATATAGCCATGCAGACACCGCCTCCCATCTCCAAAATTATTCCCCTACGCCGGTTATACCGGCGCGTTCCAGTCAGCACATGAGGCCGATCGGATGCCATGGCTTGGTGCTTTCCATGTCGCCGACGCCGCGCGCCGGCGCTGCAGCACGCACGCCGCCCTCCAGCGAGCGGGCCGCTCGCGCCACCTGCAAATCTCGGCAGGACACCGGCCGCAAATGGACGAAGGTTATGTTCTATACCCGATACACGGGCCGAAAGCAGAGAACATACGTCGAGACGCTGTTCCGCTGGTCCGACGAGTCAGCCGAGCTTCTCATTGGCCGAGCGTCTGGACTCACACGCCAGTCGTGCCAACTCCAGCCACACCTTCAAACAGACGATTGCGACCGCGCGTACCAATGTACCAATGTACTGCACCTTATGAATGAGTAGTTCGCTTTTGTTCATCCCATATCACCACGTGCCCACCCCCATGCAGACATGCCAATCGTAACCTTGACCGGCGTTCTTACTACTGCCGCCTGCACGGCCCAAGCCACTATAACCCTGCCGTTCATCCTCGCCGATTGCAATCACCCCCCTCCTCTCCGCATTCGCATAATGTGCAGCATGATGCACTTCGTAACAGCCATCAAACCTCCTCCGAAACCTCAGCCTCCGAAACCGCGCGATTCCCAGCCTCTCCGGCTAACAGCGACTGGGCCCCAAAATACCACGTATATTCTTTCTCCTCTGCTCGCGTTCATAGCGCGTCGAGGATTCCCACGAGGACGGCGACGAGGGCAAACGGTGAGTTCCCACCGCTCGGGCCACGCGACGGCGGCGGCGGCGGGCTGCGGCCTCCCGCGGGCAGCGCTGGCGCCGGCCTGGAGGATTTGCTGGCGGCGCGGCGGCTGCAGCGGCGGGCGTCGTTCGACCCAGGGTCGGGGCCGGGGCAGGCGCCTGGGGCGGGCTCCGGAGCCGACAGCTGGCTGGAGCGCAGGTGCGTCTCGCGCTTCGTGCGGAGCGGCCGCCAGGAGCCGAATGCGTCGCCGCGCTGCTGGGCTGTCATGCGCTCGAGCGCACCCGACCTTGAACAGTGGGCGCCGCCTCCGGAACCTAGCGGCCTTGTCCCGTACCCTCCGTATAGATTTGCCCACGGCATCCGGGCCACGCCAACCACAGGCGACCATGGCACCACCGCGGCGCATTGGCCGGGCTGGTCCCCGTCCTCAGCCTGCCGCCACTCCGCACGCCAGGCCCACGAGTCCACGCAGGCGCAGGCGACAGCCGTTCACGGCACATCCTCCATCGCCAGGCAGCCCCAATCCCGTGCGGCGCCGCCTTCGCCGCCACCTATGTTGCGGGGGCGGCCTGCGGCGCCGCCTCCGCCGCCTCCCTCGTGTCCCCCACGGCCGCCTCCGCCTCCGCCACCAGGGCATCCGCCTCCGCCAGATCCGGATCCAGCGGCTTGGTAACGCAGTCCCGCTCCAGCTCGTCCAGAGCAGCCTCGAAGTCGGTGGCGGGGTCCGGCGCGGCCAACCCGTGGGTCGTGCTGGGTCGCGAGGAAGCCGGCGACGGAGACTTGGGAAACAGCGGGGCCAGGGGCGAGCTGCTGTCGGGCTGCTGCGAAGCGGGCGGGGACCTCGGCGGCGGTGCCAGCGATGAGGCGGGGCGCGAGGGGGAGGCGGCCGCCAGCGGAGGGTGCGGAAGCTCTATGGATGTGCGCGGGGAGGCGACTGGCCGCATGGAGGAGCCGGGTCGGGAGAAGGAGGAGGGCACGGGCGCCGCAGGCGGCGGCGGTGCAGAGATAGAGGAGCCGGGGCGCGACGACGCGGCCGCGGGGGCAGACGAGCCGGGGCGGGAGGAGGAGGAGGATGCGAGCGCCTGTGGTGGCGGCGGCGGCTGGGGAAGCGAGGAGCTTGGCCTCGAGGAGGCGGGCGGCACGACTCCGGGCCCGGCAGACGGGGGGCGCGACAGAACCGACGGGGCCACGGAGGAGCCAGGCCGAGATGCTGCCGCAGTCGGAGGCGATGGCGAAGGCGACGTGGCGGCGTCACCAGCGGTGACGGCAGCGGCAGCTGCGGCGGTGACGTTGGCGTTGGCGGAAGCGGCGGCGTTGGCGGTGGCCGGCCGGCTGGTGTAGGGTGCAGTTGCCAAGGCGGTGGCCGGTCGGCTCGCGACGGGCGACGATTGCTCCGCCGGCAGCGCCCGGGATGTCCGCGGCTGTGGCGTCAGGATGCGCTCCGTAGCTGCGGCCGCGGCGGCGGCGACGGCGGCGGCGGCGGCGAGGTCTGGCTCTGGATCAGCTGCCGCGGTGGCGGAGGCGGCGGAGGCGGCGCCGCCAAGCGGGCTGCTAGGCGGACGGCTTGCCGCCGCCAACGCAGCGGCCAATGCGGACGCCGGCGACTCGCCCGCTGGCTCTCCCGGCGGAGGCGGCATTGACAGGCGCGGGGAGTCGGTGCCCGACGCCTCCGACCGTGTGACAGCAGCCGATGCCTGCGACGGCGCCGTCGGGGGCCGCGATGTGACGACGGCCTTTGGCTGCGGCTGGTGCTCCATATCCGGTGTGGCGACGCGTGACGCGTGCGAAGAGCCGGCCGGCGGCGGAGCGCCGTCAGCGGCGGCGGCAACGGCGGCGCTGGCCGGCCGGGAGAGTCGACCGCCCGTGAAGGGGCACTGCGCGACACGTGTCGAAGGCGCCCTGCTACCGCTGACGCTGGCGCCGCCGGCCGGCTCCACGGCCGTGGTGGCGGTAACCACGGCCGCGGCGGCACCGTCGCTGGGCGGAAGAGCGGCGACAGTGTCGACTGCGGCAGCGTCGGACCTGGCGCTCTTCTGCTGCATGAGCTGCTCCCGCTCTTTCTGCCGCTCCGCCAGCTCCTGCTGCTTCTGTTCGGCCTCCTGCTTCGCCTTGAGCGCCTCCGCCGCCGCGCGCTCCTCGGCTGCCCACCGCGCCTCCTCCTCCGCGTCCTTGGGCGAGGGCGCGAAGAAGGCGTCCTTGAATGGCCACATGCGGCGCATGACCTCGCCCATGAGGGCCTGCGCGAGGTAGGGGGACCGGGAGGTTTTAAGAGGGCGGCAGCAGAGCGGTAAGAGGGTTACAGAGGGCTGGAAGAAAGCTGGAAGAGGGCGATAAGAGGGCGGCAGGAGGGCAGTAGGAGGGCAGTTGGAGGGCGAAAGGCGGAAACGCAGGGCAAGGCCCCGGCCCGCAACAAAGGTTACGTTGCGCAGAAGTCACAACGAGCAGGGAAGGGACACGGGGTCGTGAGCACTCGTGCGCTTCTCGGAAACCCCTAGGGTCCCCCATCTGAACGTCCCACCCCTCTCCCTTTCTCTCCGCAGCACAAGACGAGTGCGCGTCAGCTCCCGCCCGGCCCCAGCCTGCCCCCGGACCACATCCGGCCCCTGCACCTGTCCCCCTCCCAATTTCGCAAGTCTCCCCTTCCCTTTTTCCCCCTCCCTGCCCTGCCCTTCCCCGGCCCGTTCTCCCCCCCCCTCACAGGCTCTCTGTGTCCGACAGACATGCGGACCCGGCTTCTATAGCGAGTACGCCTATCAATCTCAAATCTAGCTGAGGTGGGTCCTCCTTGTGGTGAAGAAACAACATACGAATCGTTCCCTCCCCTCCCCGGCAGCGGCGCACCTCGGGCGCTCCCAGATCCTTCATGGCCTCCTCAAAGTACTTCATGCCCAGGTCAAAGTCCTCGGGGGTGAAGCCGCGCTGCTTGATGATGCGCAGGTGCGCAATGCGCACGCTGCGGCCCACGTACGGCACGTTGGGGGGGCCGAACAGCCTGGAGGGCACGGGCGCGAGCGTGAGTTGGAGTGAGCTGGGCGGACATGGATTCTGGGCAGGGCCGTAGCCGGTGCGGTCACGAGAGAGACGGGGATTTGGCAGGACGACCATCGTGGCGGGTGGGTAGGACGGTGTGCGTGTGGCCAGGCGCGGAGCCAAGCTTTGCACACTGAGGGGCAGCGGTTGAGCAGGGACGTACAGGGGCGCGGAGCGTCTGAGCCTCTTGCCCAGGTGCCGCACCCCGGTCAACAGCCACAGCGGCGACCAGCGCTCGCTCGCGCCTCGATCTCAGGCTGCAGGTGGGTTCGTCCATGCGCCCCCCGGGCCATAATGTAATTCATGGGTCAGCAGTAACCTGTAACCTGTAAGCCAAGAGGGCGCAGACCCGGATGTCCGAGCCCGGCCTCGAGCCCACCCAGGAGCATGGAGGCCCTGCCGCCCTCCTTCCCAGACCAGGGTGCAGGGCCGCGCCCACACGTACCCAGACCCGGGCTGCCACCCACCCACCCACCAGGATACGAAGGCCGACTGTTTGGCCCGCAGGTGCATCACGTCCTGGTCATGCAGGAACAGGATGAGGCGCGGGTCGGCGTAGAGCTTCTTGTAAAACAGCTCCACCACCTTGCGAACGACGTCCAGGCCGCCCACGCGCTGCAGCAGCGACCCTTGACCGGCTTGCTGTGGAGGTTTGGGGACATGAGGAAGTGCTGGCGTGGAGGAAAGAGTACCGATAATGGGTCGGGATGGGGACGGAATGGACGACGAGAGAGGGGGAGCGGGGCGGGGTCTTGAACGTGGTAAGATCACCAATTGTCAGATCCAGGACGACGCCCGCGGGCGTCCGTCTCGTCGGGGAAGCGTCTGAGCAGGGATCTGCTGTGCGGCTAACTAGTTGCAAGGGGCCTTTCAGGTTTGGCACCACCCATGGCACCCATACGACAGGCACCCAGACTTCAGCAGATTGTGCACCCTGGCAAGCAGACCTAAAGCGCGAGCGCCATGGAGGGGGAGGCGTTCCTCTCGTACGTGGGTGACGCATTTGGGTTGCCCATGCGCACCGGCGACGGCACGCACCTGTGCCACTCCGCCGGTCTTGACGGCTGCCGCCTGGGCTTTCTGCCATTCCTCAATGCTCCGCACGGCCTCATGAATCTCCTCCTGTGGGAACCGGGCGAAAGAGGGGCCAGGCAGGGAAGGCGGGCATCCTGACGTTGCCAATCGGCCCTTCCTCCAAGCTGGACACGAAATAGTGCAGCACATTGTAACAGCGCAGGGTGCACGTGGACGGGCTTCCGGAAAGGGCTCGCTGAAGCGTAGCCCACTGGTAGAAGTTTGGAAGTTTAGGTGCGTATATTGAATACCACTGCTGGCGTTGTTGAGCCCGAAGACTTACCTCTGTTACCAAATGCGCAAGGGCGTCTGCCGTGTGCGTGCATGCGTTGCCCATCCTACTGCGAAATGCGTACGCGCGCAATAGATTGAACTTGTAGTCTGCTGGACTAGTGTTGAGGGCTGTTCGAGTTCAGCGCCGGGTCGGCGTGTATTGGGGTTGGAGTAGCATCATGTAGCATGTAACATACACTGTTGTAAGTATGCGTATTCAAACTTTCGAAGTTCAGGCTGCAATACGGTACGTGCGTGTACCGCGGCAGCGTGCGGGTGCATTCAGCAACTTGCTCAAGGGTCAAGACCCCGCGACGACTGAAGACGTCGGTACCGGTCATTTTCTAATGGTGGCACTGAGTGCATGAGCTCGACGTGCCAGCATGCATGCGCCATGTTGGGCCACCAAACAACGGTCAATAGGACGCACGTGTGGACATAAGGACTTGCAGCAAATCAAATCTCCTATGTCAGCGGCAACAGAGGCCCTGCTAGCGGCACAACTCGGCGCGATGGCCAGGGCAGCGCCGTCCACCTGGGATACGCGGTCCATCCGAACGCTGAACCAGTTCCGGCATAGAACCCGTCAGGCAATGAACACATCACTATTTTGGCACGTCTTCTTGGCAACCCCAAGTCGTACACATCGTGCATGTCGGAGGCACTGTGTGTCGTACGTGCTGTATGTCATACTCCTGTTGTACGTCATACATGTGAACACAAGGCAACAACCACAAGGCAATGCTATCGGATGCTCAAGTAGAGGTCAAGGGAACGCTGGCATGCCTTGGTGCTCGATTGGAGAGAGCTTGCCGGCTTGCTTGATCGCAAGACGCAGCAAGGCGTTGTGCAGCAGGGCCGTGTACGGCAGCTGCATATGACCCACCCCAAGAGGGTCCCTGCTGTCTCACCACCCAGGGACCGGTTGGGTTGTATGCAGCTGCCGTACACGGCCCTGCTGCACTGTGGCCCACCTTCCAGTTACCGTAAGCATTGACGCGCATTGCGCGAATACAGCAGAGCGTAGCACCGCGGGGATGTGCAGTGTTTTTTTTAGTACGCAACCTAGTTACCTTTCATTCGTCGGACGAAAAGTATGGCGTTTTTGGCGGGTTGGATGATGCCCCGAGACCCCATGCAAAACAATCGGAATAATCTTGGTGGCTCTTCGCGTGCCCAAGCTGGGGACACCGCCTACCGTAGAAGGCGGATTCCACCGAAACATCCCAGGGTTTGGGCATGCTGTTTCGTCAGGCCGACCGAAGGCCCGTGGCGGAGGATAACCGCGCTGCTGGTAGGGTTAGCGTTAAGCTATTGGATGCATGGCGGCTGGGCTTACGTCTCGACGCGGGTGCTAGGATTTTCGTCCGGCAGGGCGGGATACGATACGTTGTAAGGCCCCCCAACCGGCCTTTTGGATTTGTGCGCTGCGACACACTTCGCTACACAACGGTATGTGCCTTAGGTCTGCAATTCTCGCCATCGCCTGCCCCTCAGGAGCCTTGTCACGCCATGCTAGCCAACTTAGTTCGCCCAAAAGCATGACAAAGATTCGCCACATCTTGTGAACAAGGAAAAGCAGTCCTAGGCGCTTGATGGCACGAGGATCCGGTGATCCGGCTAACAATGCTCAGCCCGGGCGATGCCGGAGGATGAGGAGCCCAGGGCGGTGTGTCGTGAAAAAAAA
>LSYV01000010.1:764814-791635 GCA_001584585.1 Gonium pectorale | reverse complement strand
TTTCATTGATCTCTCCTCCCATTAAACCGCATGACCATTCACCCAGTGCTACGCGTGATGCTCACAAACACACCGCCCTGGGCTCCTCATCCTCCGGCATCGCCCGGGCTGAGCATTGTTAGCCGGATCACCGGATCCTCGTGCCATCAAGCGCCTAGGACTGCTTTTCCTTGTTCACAAGATGTGGCGAGTCTTTGTCATGCTTTTGGGCGAACTAAGTTGGCTAGCATGGCGTGACAAGGCTCCTGAGGGGCAGGCGATGGCGAGAATTGCAGACCTAAGGCACATACCGTTGTGTAGCGAAGTGTGTCGCAGCGCACAAATCCAAAAGGCCGGTTGGGGGGCCTTACAACGTATCGTATCCCGCCCTGCCGGACGAAAATCCTAGCACCCGCGTCGAGACGTAAGCCCAGCCGCCATGCATCCAATAGCTTAACGCTAACCCTACCAGCAGAAACACTCAGAGCGCTGCGATCCCCGCAGCAAGGTTGCCTCGTGTTTTCATCATTTCATACCTCTGGACTTTCCACAGCGCAAGCAGTGTCTGTCGGAGAGCGCCGAACTTCTGCCTTGCAAAGCTGTCCTAAGCGAGGGAGGAGAGCTGCCCGCAGTGCAGGTGCGGCCGCCCAACCGCTGTGCTCGGTCACCTGCCTTGTCACTGCTTCCGTTCGTGCTCCACTTGGGCCCTGGCGTATGCACCCTATCGATTTGGCAATTTGAGCGCGTTTCTAGGCAAGTCCGCGCGACTTGGCGGGGTCGCGCGTCTCGCAGACCAAGGTCTCGCGACCTTGCCGTGCTAACAACAATCGCTTTTGATTGCAGATACTATACCAGTGCGGAGTTGATGAGAAGCAGCTAGCTTGTTTTCGGAAGCAAATACACACATCTTGGACCTCGTCGCTCGCTTAAGGTTCATCACGTCTACTGTCAAACATGGAGAAGGAGAATCTTGAGCTCAGCTCCACGATTCCCGACGGCGAGCAGCCGCGCAAGCTGGCGGTGCTGGGCCTGCCCTGGGAGACATCGTGAGTCTCGGTTTGCAGAGTTGTGACTCGTTGCGGGGCTCCCTGAATACGCAAGGGCGTGCCGAGGAATGGAGCAGGGCGTTTGGGTGGACCTTCGGTCTCTCGACGGCTCGGCAGATATTATAACTATCTATTGCCGACCTCGCCCCCTCGACTATGCCTGCCCGTGCAGAGAGGAGACCCTGAAGATTTACTTTTCGCAATTCGGCGCGCTGGACTGCGCCGAGGTCATGAAGGACCGCTACACCGGGAAGAGCCGCGGCTTCGGCTTCGTCACTTTTCTCGACTCCTCGTCTGCTACTCGTGCCCTAGCTGTCGAGCATACGATCGATGGGCGCCGCTGCGAGGCGAAGATTGCGCTTCCAAAGGTACGCGGACCAACCGCCATGCGGGCTGTGCGGAGGTAGCGCTCGGCCCTTCCGTGACTTTCGGCACTAGCCCTCACACCTTTACCCTGCACTACAGGGTGAGCCTTCGCCGCCGCGCACAACGCGCATTTTTGTCGCTCGCATCCCGCCGTCGGTGACGGAGGTGCAGTTCAGGCAGTACTTCGAGGCTTTCGGAAAGCTGCAGGATGCGTACATGCCCAAAGACCACTCGAAGCAGGGCTACCGGGGCATCGGGTTTGTGACGTTCGCGTCTCCCGATTCTGTGGAGAAGGTTATGGCCGTTAAGCACTGGATGAACGGCCACGAGATCGCCATCGACCGGGCCACTCCCAAGGAGGAGCCCATGGCGCTCAAAAACCTGTTCGCCAGGCTGCCAATGGGCCCTGGGCAGCGGCGATCTTTCGATAACGGTGCGTTGGGGCATGCGGCGGTGGGGTTCGGTCTGCCCGTGCCCCTGCAATAGGCACTGTCTCAGCGGTTGATGAAGGCACCGTGCTAATATCGCTCGGATGCTGGTGACCCGCTTATGATTTTTCCCTGATGTGTCCCGCTCCCTTCCTGGCGACCCTCATCGGCTGTGACATGCTAATGCCGAGCGTTCGCCTTTATCGCTCGCTGTCTTGATCAGGTCACCTGCTACCCCTATCAACCGCCTTCCCTTCCCCATTTCAAACTTGACCCTCGCAGGCTCGGGCATCATTGGCCCCGGCCTGGGCAGCATCGTGGGCATGAACAACAACCTGATCTCACCGTCCACCATCGACGCCACCTTCTCCAACCTGCGCTCCCTCTCTGAGGACCGCGACATCGGCAGCATGATGGGCCGCGGGGGCATGGACATGATGGACCTCAATCCCACCAGCCTGACCACCAGCGCGTCGCTCATGAGCAGCGCGGCCAACGGTGGGTGGCTTGCCGCGGCTGAGAGCTGGGTGATGATGAGCAGAGGAGGAGGGCGGTAGGGGCTTGCGGCAGCATGCAGCGACGGCCGGGAGGGCAGACAGGGT
The DNA here is from genome assembly GCA_001584585.1 of Gonium pectorale. NCBI lineage: Eukaryota > Viridiplantae > Chlorophyta > Chlorophyceae > Chlamydomonadales > Volvocaceae > Gonium > Gonium pectorale. The sequence continues at coordinate 789,214 of LSYV01000010.1, read as the reverse complement.
GAAATGCTTGCCTAAACCCCGCCAGAAGTTTGCATCCCGCGCCCGAAGAAGTTTTGAATCGCTCCCTGCCCGTTTGCAGCGAGAGCGCCTCGGCTCACCATTCCTTTCGCCGTTAACGCCTCTCGCGCACCTCGCCTCGCAGGCCTGAACCCCGCGCTGCGCGCCACCAGCCAGGCGCTCGGCCTCAACCTGGGCCTGGGCCTCAACAGCCCCACGTCTACCGCGGCCAGCGCCGCCGCGGCCGCCGCCGCAACCACTGCAGCGCTGCAGACGCTGGCCAAGACGGCCACCCTCAGCGAGAATGTCAACGGCGTGAACGCGCACATGACGGCCCTGGGCAGCAGCGGCATCGGCAGCCTCAACGGTGGCATGCCCATGGTGGGCCTGAGTGGGGATCTGACGGCTGCTACCAGCTTACTTTCCAACGGTCTTGCGGCTGCCGCCAGCAAGACGGCGAGCGGCCTGGGCATCAGCGGCCAAACGATGCTGCAGGAGCTCAACACGTTGGGCGCAGCGGCGGCGGTGCAGCAGATGATGGCGGCCGCCTCGGGGCGCCGCTCGCTGGACTCCACGCTTAAGCGGATGGAGAACCCCGCCATCGCAAATGCCAGGTGCGGGCCGTGCCTGGCAGCTAGGGGGTCCGCTCGGGGTTCACGAGATATCACGCCCTGTGCGCATGGCGGTGTGTGGTTCTGGCAAGGGAAAATTGCATTCTTGAACTTCCTTCTGGTGGGTACTTCAGCGGCTGTCCCAGCCGTCCGTAACCTCGTTACCCTTGCCGTCCTGCCCGTTCCTTAACCCCTTCCCGTCTTTTTGTTCCCCTTCCACTGAAGGGCTGGCCCGCGCATCTTCATCGGCAAGCTGACCAAGGACACGAGCGAGGCCGACGTCAAGGACTACTTCATGCGCTTTGGCTACGTGATGGACGTGTACCTGCCCAAGGCCAAGGACAACAAGGCCGAGCATCGCGGCTTTGGGTTCGTGACGTTCGAGACGGACGCGGCCATTCAGCGCGTCGTGAGCCATGGGCAGCACCGCCTTAAGGGCTCCACGATTGCCATCGACATTGCCATGCCCAAGGTGCGGCGGGGGCGGGTGGCTTGGCCAGCGAGCGAGCTGTAAAGCGCGTGCGGTCAGTGGCGGCTATGGCTGCTCCGGGCAGGGCGTCCATACCCAGCTGATGCTTGCGTGCCCAGTAGCCCAGCTAAGCTCATGTAATTCACCTTCATCCGAGGAGAAATGAGCATGCAAATTGTCCATTCACGACTACCCTTGTCCTCCCGGCCCACTAGGTTGAGGACGCGGAGATGAACCTGGATGGCGCGCTGGACTCCCCTGGCGGTGGCCTCTCCGGCTTTGGGGCGCTGCCGAACATGCTCGTCCAGCGCATGTGAGCGGCGACCCTTGGGTCGGTCGATCCCGCGCGGACCCGCGGGTCTGCTTTTGGCTGCGGAGGAGCACCGGCTCGGCTGTTCCGCGGCCGACGCCTCTGGACCGAGGCGCTGCGGAGCGGCGGGCTGGACGCGCCCCTTTGCGGGGCGTTGCGGGAGCGCGCGTGTGGGGGGAAGCATTTGTTGGCGTTATGTGTGAGGTGTGCTGAGCTTCTGTGGGAGGTTGACGCAGGACGGCGCCGCGCGGCGTTCCGGGTCGTAGCCAGTTAGCAGCCCCCGGCGCCGCCCGCAGGCGCTACGCCCGCGAATTTTCGCGGTGTGGCTGGCGCCGGCGGTCTGACGAAGATATATCGTGGTCGGCTGCAGCCGCGTAATGAGCGCGACAGGAGGGTGCGGGAGCCCAGCTATGGGGCAGTCCGCATTTTCGCGGCGCGTCTGCTGTCGGACGCAGCCGACGAAAGGTTTTCCGAGGGTGGAGAGCGCTTGCGCGCGCGAAGGATCGCCGACAGCAGCCATTGTTGCGCGGTCGCGGTTACAGTTTCCTCCCTGAGATGGTTCAGTGCTGCTCGAGTTGCGGAGGAACTGGAGAGACCAAGGGTTGCGCCCATACCACACGAGTGTCGCCCCCCATGCTTTATAACAACACCAAGATGGGCGGGGCATGTGCGCCCTTTTGCGCTGTTTGCCATTCTGAGATTGCGAGTCTTGTCGGCAGGGGCCGCATGTGGCGTCTGCCTCGCGCGAGTCGTTGTCCCGTTTTTGTTCGTCGATGACGCATTCGTGGCAGTTGCAGCGGCGGTCGTGCCGTGCAAAGAGACCGTGACAGGGGTTGAGCACTAGAGGATCGGTGCATGCATCTGATGAAAGAGGATGCTTTTGAAGAGCGGTCTGCACACGGCGCTTTGTGCTTGCGGAGGACGAGGAGCTCATTCGTTCTAGCATTCTGCGGTGGTGAGGGAGTTGGATGGATGACTCTCCATTCGTTGCTTTTGACGATGCCGTGCGGCTTTCTAGAGCCCCTGGTCACGGTGACATGGATCTTTGACAGGCGGGAGAGTACCTCGGACCTGGTATAGAAAACAGTTCGGGCTGGCGTACGGGTCGTCTCACGTCCACCCCGCGTCCCGAAGCCCCCTCGTTTAGAGATGGGCGCAGGGCAATGCGGCTCTGGCGCGGCACCTGCGAGGCCTCAACGTCACGCGCTCGAAGGCTGGGAAAGGTCCCCGCTTCTGCCGGGTGGGCTGTTGGCGTTTCGCACTATTATCTGAGCCTCGCAGTATGTGTTGATGGTCGTGTATGCTCTCTTCTGGGAGTGGGCCGGTGTTGAGTGCCGGGGTGGAGAGTGCCGCCGCTCGCTTGGAGGCGTGCTCACGACATCCTGTCGGCGGTTTGCCTACCAAGTCGCCTAAAGTGAGATGCATCTGTTTGGGTTTGCTGTTTGGGGACGGCATTGGTGGAGCTTGCGAGAGCTTCTACTAGGCTACTACAAGGGTTGTGTTTTGTTTGCTTTTTGGTAGCCCTTTTTGGTGGGCGCCACCAAACTGTGCATGATGAGAGCAGGTTCACTCCTCGGCCGCGACCGCGCGCCTTCCCTGCGCCGTGCTGGGGCGGAGGAAGCTTTGGATGCGGGAAGCCGGTGGTGGTGTGGTCCCTGGATGCCATATGCTATCCAGCCCAGTCGAGAGTTCTGAGCGAGCCAGCACGATAGGATGAGACCCGGGTGTCTGCTACGTATGGCCTTGTGGCATAGGCCCTCCCGGCCGAGTGCCGGCGCGCCGCAGCCCCCTCTTGGCGCTCTGGCGCGCCGGTGCGTGCCGCAATCAGTTTTGCGCGTGGTTGGGAGGTAGAAGGGTTGTCATCTGCTTTGAACTGGGATGATGGGGGTGAGCTGGTACTCTGGTGCGCGTAGGCCTTTCGGGAAGGGGCGCGCAGCGACTGCACATGTCTTTGGGACCCTTGACGAACGGATTTGGTTCGTGGCGGCGCGATGTGGATGGGGCGCACGCGTGCGACTGCGCGCCCACTGCTGCCAACCTACTACAGCACGCCGCATCGCCGCGTGGTTGCTGGCCTGTCCGGTGATGCGGGCGCAGCGGCGCTGCCGTCGCCTGGCGCTTCCCTGCCCCCGTCCGCGGCTTTGCTAGCCGTTTCCTCGTGAGGAGCCTTCACTGCCCTGCTTGCTCTTTTTAGTATCATGGTCAAATAAGGACGCGTCACGTGGACCACCTCATGTGGGGAGGTCTACGGCGCTGTTTGATGACCCTTGCGGTTGTTTTGCCGGTGTCGAATGGTTGGTGTTTCGATTCTTTGGGGTGTGTGATATGGAGCTTCGGGAAGCGGCTGCTGTACCGTACGTGGTGATGATGACATTAGGAGAGCGAGGTTTGCACGGTTGGAGAGGTTCTGGTTTCTGTTGTAGGAGCGGTTATAACCCCAATCTAAGCCATTGGGCGGTGAGATGGTTTAAACAACATTCAGTTGTGTGTTAGGAAAAGGGACCGACATGCTCATCACTTCTGTGGTACCAATCCAAAGGCCAGGTACCAACCTACACAGGTTACATCTTGTATACAGACTTAATTCGCATGGCCTTCTCCCTTCTTTTGATGTGTGTTTTTTGTGGGAGAGTTTGTGGGAGGAGAGTATGTGTGTTTGTGGAGTAGTTTTGCGCGAAGCGCGCGCAAATCATGGCTAGTCGTAACGCCCCAGTGTGAATATACCGCCCTGTAACACCAGCGGATTCTATATGGTTACCGCACTCCGAACCCGACTCCGAACCCACCCTACGCACTCCGAACCCGCACTGGAGACTGACACCGGTACCATGGTTGAGCTCTAACAGGTCGGTCACGTCTGAACATCTGTCTACGCCTCGCACATCCCAGAGTGGCATCTGTGCACTCGCGGCGGCAATCCATTTGCATCCTAAGGGTTTTGAGGACGATGACCCCTACAGAGGAACCGGCCCCAAGAGGGCAATGCAACTTGCTCCACGAACTGATGAATGCATTCTGCACTGCACCCGAGAGCAATACGCATAATCCCGCTGCATGTCGGGCAGGCTGCAGCCCGTCGTGGCCTGCAGCTCAATGTCGCCGCCGCGCACGCAGATCGCCACTGGGGACAGCGCGCAGCACCATTGCGAGCTGTCCGGTCCGCCCGAACTGTGCGCGGAGCTCACTGGCAACTGCCGGACCGTGGGCCCCATTGCTACTTGCCGGCCACTAGGGTGCAGACCTTGTCCATGCTGACAGCGCCTGTCTGCTGCTGCCCAGACTGCCCAAGCCGCAAACACACCTCCTGCGTGCGGTTGGCCGCCTGCCCCCTGATTGCGGGCTGTGCGTCAGAGGCGCGGCATAGTTTCCATCCTGTGCGAGGATAGATGGAGCTGCTAAAAGCGGATTCGGCGCAGTGCGCGTGATGGCGCAGGACATACATGTGCGCTCCCGCTTGGGAGACCGGACACGGGACCGTCTTATGTGAGTTGGGGTACCCACCCGGCAGCATGGCTGTAACAAGCCCCAGGAGATCTACGCCTCTCAGTTGGGCAGCTACCGTTGCAACCGGCAACGGCTTCGATGCACTTGGGTGGCTGTAGTTTGGTGGGAAGCCAGGTGAAGGTCGGATGGATGCTTGGCGCGGAACCAGCTGGAGGAGCTTCTTCTTGTGTGGACGCGCAGGGCGGGCGCGGCAGCAGCACGCCTACGTTTCGGGCGGTTCCGATGCGGCTGCTGGCCCTGCGGCTTGGCACGCGGTGCGAAGCCGCGCTCTCCGACGACGTGCAGTTGCACCGCGACTCGGCGAGTCGAGGCTTGCGCTACTGCGTATCGGTAGCTGTTACCAAACAGCTGACTGCAGGTTGATCAGGCCTGAGTCGGGCTGCCGGCTAGGGTGGCGTTCTTGGCTGACCTAGGAAGAAGGCTCTGTCCTAAGGCCGTGTGCATTACACTACGTATGTGACAAGAAGAAGCGCCTCCAGCTGGAGGCGCGGACGCCAAGGCAGGCAGCCCGAGCGACCCGTCGTACGACGTGCACGACGTCCGTGGCACACAACACTGCCACGTGTCTCACGTACGACGGCACGCACACGCGCACAAAGCCTCCCAAACCCCCCAGGGATGGCAACCGACAGCCGCTTGTACCAAGAATGGCACGGCCGTCACATGAACATGACACCGCCGCCAGCTTGCCCTCGCTCGTGCCTCGATGGGGCTGTTCCGAGTCATCTCCTATCTGCTCTTTCTGTGCAGGTTTCTCTTTTTCTCCTATCGGATGGCACAAGCCCGCACGCACTTTCACCGTAAAAGCCCGGGTCTGAGGTGGCCTTTCCAGTAGTTGTGCTTACTCGCTTCACTGGAGGCGCCTCCCCACACACAGAGCTGTTTTGTCGCTTATAGAACTGTTTTGCGCATACCGTAACGCATACATAACACACGAGATCCAGTGCGCCAGGCAGGTGGGGGTGCAGCGTCGTAGATATGAGGATCTCGCCCCATTCTGTCGAGGGTTTCGGATGTCCTGGCCGCATCGCCGGCAGTACTGGCCCCACCGCGCATACACCCCTACTAAACCGCGCCGTGCTGCGCCAATGCCATCAATGCATTTCCGCACCGTTGCGCAGTTTCCGCACCCTTCCTGTACGGTCCGCCCTGAGGCCCAGTGCACCCGCCTGGTTGCTCGGCTTGCCTCGACCGACTCGATTGGTTGGTCGCCGGTTGCGCCAGTCTGCTCCTCCGTCAGCCCCGGCAGGGATGCCGTCTCCATTGTCGAGGATGGGCTCGCCATGCCGAACCTGGTGTTCAGGGACGGCCCCGCATCTCATGGGGACCTCCAGTTGCGCATCAAGTTCGTCCCCGCGCAGGGGCGAACGATGCTGAGGGCCACGGCGGGCTAGGCGAGCGGCCCGGCCGGGCCAGCAGGTATGTGCCGTGCTTACTGCACGCTCGTGAAGTCATGATGTTCATTGCTTATTACCAAAATGTAGGAGAGAAGTGGTCACCAATACGTGCGCTGCATCCGTGTTCCGGTGGCCCCGGTGCGAATAGTATGCCGTTGTCGTTGGTTGCTTCGCTCGCTGGCTCGCGCTCGTACTGCTCGAGCCCGTTGTTTGTTGTAATTGTGGCACGTGCAGGGTACAGCCAAGGGCATGTTCTGGGAGCTCCACCTAAGGGTGCTCCACCCTCTCTGCTATGGCGGGTCGGGAGCCAATCGGCTCGTGTGGCCTGCAACGCCTCTCCGGGGAGCCTGTGATCTGTATCTATCGGCACCCATTCTACTCCTGCACGGGAAGTCATAGTGTATTGGAAACGAAGCACAGCTGTGTACCAGAACTTGAACTCAAGCGACTGCAGTGTGTGCCCTAAATGGTCCTCGAATACGATCTGCGCAGCACGTGTCACTCATTATTATTGTGGTCCGTGGTATGGAACACTCCAAGGAGTCGTCGAACCCGTTGATGGCATCCGTTCTTCACACGGCGTCTGGCTACGGTGCGTGGGAGCCCGGTATGCTACAGGGAATTGGAGGCGATCCCGGACGGGTCTGCTAGGGAACGAAGCCCTCGCAGGCTACTTCGCGACACCCCTGTGCCTTGCCATGCATGCAGGCAGGCATCGCAAATGTGCGCATAAGAGGGGGCACTGCTGGATTGGAACCTACGTACATAGCCGCACAGGCTTCCGGCTTGGATGGTCTTCTTCTCTGCGAGTAGCTAAAAGCCGACCGATGGATTCAGGTTCCATTCCAAATGTCGTTCAAGTCTTGGCTTCATACGGTGACTGAAATAGGCATAATTTCTGACTGTAGACGCGTGAACCGGACGCGGTAATCCGATGTAGCATCGAAAACATTGCAGACCCTACTCTTACCTCTATACCTTGAACAAGTTGTTGGGGCATACTTCCGACTCAACTACGCACTGAGATCCGAGCCTGTGCCATCATGGGCTGTGGAGCCAGCACCAGCGCACATGCTTCAGCGCCGGCCCCAGCCCGCGAGGCAGACGTCAGCAGCCCTGCAGATGCGGGCCCAAGTTCGCTGGTACCTTCAACCACCGGGCCGAGCCGCGGGCGGCAGAGTGATGGGGGCAGGAGCTCCCGCAACAGGGGCGCACCCGGCCACGCAGCAGAGGCTCCCGTGCCAGCGGCCAGCGCCCATGCAGGAGCCACGGCGGGGACAGCAGTCGTCGTGGACGGGGGCTCACAACTTGCAGGTTCGAGGCAGAGCAGCGGTGCCGGCCTGAGTCGTACCGACGCCACAGCCCAGACACAGCCACAGCCTCAGCAGGAGGAAACAGCTTTTCAGAACTCTCAGCACTCGGCTGTCACACATACTAGCGACCCGGCCACTGGGGAGTTGAATGTACCTGCATCCAGGCCCGTCTGCGATGCCAGTGCCCTAGGCGCGGACGAGCCCTCCGCCGCCTCGGGAGTTCCAATCACCGCCATCGCGGCTGCCGCGGCTACCCCCACCGCTAGCGCCGCCACAACATTCCCTGACCTGGACCAGCCTCTGTCATCCATTCGAGTACGGCAAGTCATGTGCGTCAACGGCATGCCAACCAACGTATCGTACGAGGTCGCCAAGGCGCTGGACCCCGAGCCGGGCGAGGCGGCCGAGCTGGTGGAGCTGATGCGGGTGGGTTGTGCGGGGGGCGGCCATGTGCTTTCGTCCCTGTTGGAGGAAGATGCTTGCTTGTGTCGACCCCGGCGGACAGGTCCTGTGCGGACGCCCCGGTCGGATACGACATACCTGTGCAAGCGCTAGGGTTGTCGGGGTGCCGCAGTGTCGGCTGGCCAAGTATCGGGGTTGTAGTCTGATTGGCTTAAGAATCGCAGCACCATGGCTTCTCTTCGCCAGGGTGACCTTGCATCCGTACGGAGGTATCCCGATCGGCACCAATGAAAGCCCTTCCCTTCCACACAGCACGTACGATGCACGAACACGAGCCACCCGTACTCGTGAGTCCTTAATAAAGCGCCGCCCTTTCCCCTTAGTTTTGCGGTGTGCAGTTTTGGTGGTTAAGGCCCTTACCACTGCCGTCTACGCCGGTTTCCCACCCCACCATTGCGGCAGGTCTGGCGCGAGGAATGGTACTCCTTTCCGCAGTGGAAGACAGTGTTGGAGACGCGGTCGGCCCTGCGGTCGCTCGACGGCGGGCTGTGGGGCCGGCTGAGCGGCCCGCAGCGGCGCATGATGTGCGAGGTCACCGCCGTGAGCGGCGGTGGCAGGTGCGTACGACAGGGTGCACTGTGCCGACATGGGCTGTCGGTGCCGCCTTGTCGCTTGCATTGCGTTACCATGGCCACTATACTGCCTGAGCTTGCCGCACTGCCGTAACGGCCTGTGTTGGTGCATTTTGCGCGAACAGCAGGGGAAGTCCTCTCTGAGCTGCCTGGTGCGAGGGACTCTCGCCCTTGTACAACGGCGCCCTTGTACGGCCTCGCCCTTGTACGACGTCGCCCTTGCCCAGTCACTTGCCCGCACTTGCCAGCACCGCCGTCGTCCGCTGTGAACACCGCCTACCGCATCGTGTGCACCACGTTGCATTGTGTGCCGAACCGCGCCCGCAGAGGGACGGAGCTGTATGCGCTGCTGCTGAAGCGCTGTGCCCTGCGGCAACAGAGCGCAGCATCGGCTGCGGCCCCGGCGGCTCGCGCTGGGACCGAGCCACTGGCAGAGCAGCATCAGGGGCAAGATCCACAGCCCAGCCCCGAGCCCCAATCCGACCCCGTCCCCGATCCCATGGCGGAGGTCATCCAGGCGGCGTCCCGCTTCCGCGATGGCGCCCGACAGGAAGACGTGGAGGCCGCGCGCCGCAACGCCGCCGCGCACTTTCCTGCCGCCTTCGTAACGCCGTACTTTGTGTCGCACTTCGTGGAGGCGCACAAGCTGCAGGGCCTGCCTGAGTGGACCGGTGCGCAAGCGCGAGGCGGCGACAGCGGCGTTAGTGGCGGCGGCGGTGGTGACGGTGAGGGCGGTGGCAGCCTCCCGCCGCTGTGGGCCGCGGTGGGCTGCACGCGCAACCTCTCGACGCGACAGGTACTGCATTGCACGCCCTGCTTCCGGACTGCCCCTGCTGCCCTCTTTGTCTCGAAATGGGGCCACCTCGTATGGTGTACATTATCCTACCCCCGTGTTGCAGCATCACGCACGCCGCACCGCTGGGCCGCACGCCGCACAGCGTCCACTGCTCTCAACTCGCGTTCCGGTCCCTGCGGGGTCAGAACTCGCCACAACCCGCCGCACCCCGCGGCACTCCACACTCGGGCTCTGTTTACCCAACTCCGGCTGGCGCGTCGCGCGCCCAGTGCGATGCGCGACTGCGCAACGGCCAGTCCTGCATGCCAAACGCCCTCACCTGACGTGGCAGTACGGCCCCGCCCGGTCCCGTGTCCCGGTCGCACCCTCACCTCCGCCGCCGTCAACCTCCCCCGCCCCGGTCATAGATTTTACCATGGACACGGCTTGCGGCCCTTCCTCACTTGTCCCGCCCCCGGTTCCCCGTGTGGTGGTCCCCAGGTGTGGCAGCGCATCGTGGGCCCCGCGCTGGAGGCCACACACGGCATGTCGTACGCAGAGGCCTTCCTGTCGCAGGTGCGGTCGCCGCGGGGGCGTGTGCGGCGCCTCGCGCGGGCGTGCGGGCGCACGTTGGGAACCTTGCGGGGGCACGGGCGTCGACGCCCGTGCATGCGGGGGCATGGGCGCCCCGGACACACGGCCTGTGGGTACGTGCTGAAGGGTGGGTGGGTGGGTGGGTGCATGCTTGTCGCCACACGGGCTCGCCGTACTGATGCCGGTATCGGTGCACGCGTGGTCGTCCCACGGTCGACACCGGCTTTCAACCGCCAGCTCTCCTCAGCCGTGCCGGGCATGTCGCACTGCCGTGCAGGTGATGTCGTACGACACCTTCAAGCCGTACAGCGACATGCAGTTTGCGGCCGCCATCGGCCACCGCAACCTGCAGTACACGCCCGTGCGTCGTTCCGGAGGCGACGACGGGCAGCAGCGCCACAGCGCCAGCAACCCCTCGCTGCCGGATCGGTACGGCATCCTTGTGCCGTACAATCGCGACCGCTGGGACGACCCGTTCTCTCAGCTGGCAGCGGCCCTGGACGACGCGACCAGCCTGGGCGTCTTAGCCTGCACCTGGGTGGGTGTGTGGGGGTGTGTGGCCAGCTGGAATTATGGCCTGTTTCTGACCGCTGATGAGGCTGGCTGTGTGGCGCAGTCGCAGTACATAGCAGCTGTCACTAGCCGTGCGTGCGACGTGCTGGGCCTGAAGCGGGAGCATGCCATCCGCTCATTTCACGCCATGAAACATTTAGGGTCACGTATTATTACGCGAAAACGAGTGAGGAAGCAAGGGGATGCCGAGGGAAAGGTGGGGGAAGCAAAGGGAGTGGCAAGGGGGATGCCGGGTGTGGCTGCAAAGATACTGTGTTTTTCGTGCCGTACGGCACGAAAAACACAGTGTCTTTGCACGGTACTGCCGTACATTACATCACTTGCACCCAAACATCTTTATTGATGTTGAGACGTCTATGTGGTTATTTTTTGGAAGAAGGGAGCACATTCCGGGCTGTTTCAGGCCCGAAAACGGTGGAGGTACGGCATTCGTACCCCACACATTCAGGCTGCATGGTCAACGTTTTAGTCAACGAGTCGCAGAATGCGGACATTGCGCACCGGCAGCCAAACACATAAGGAACTTGCCCCTAGAAGCGCATCGTGCGACTCATTGACAAATGGGTGTTTTTTTGGGACCAAAGTTGTGCTTATCCTTACGGGGCGCCACCCCCATGTGGGTGTGTGGGGCATCGGTGCAACTTGTGCCGTCGGGACAAGCATGGCGCGGCTAATGCGCTGGTGGGGGAGGACTGGGACCCGGCCGGGTTTGGGCCGCTGCGAGGGTATTGCAGCCATCGAATGATAGGCGGCTGCGGCCTTGGGAGACCCAGGAAGCCGTGGGGCATGCACTTGCGTCACGCGGATCCTTCAGCCCGGAAGGGCGGAGTTGACCACAGTAGTACAGTGGCATCCGCTTCTCCTCCTCCTCCTCCTCATCCGCATCCTCATCCCCCTGCCCGCAGGTGGAGCTGTTCTGTTCGGGAGCCGGGCCGCCGCCACCTCGTGCCGCGGTCCCGGAGGCGGAGAGGGAAGCTGCTGCAGCAGCGGTGAAGGCGGCGGCAGAGGCAGCAGCGGCTCGCTGTGAGGCCGTCGCCATCCTGGCGCCTGCGGACGCCTGGCCGCTGACAGCGCCGCTGGGCGCACCGCCGGCCGCATCATGCGCCGCCACCACCGCTGTCGTACTGGATGCCGTACGGCACCATGGTATCAGGGTGGTAACCTTGCGGTTGAAGCCTCCTTACTGGTGAGTTGAACGTTGTGTGGGAGCCTCCATACTGGTGGGGTAGCTCCACACGGGTGCTTGGGACACGGATGGCTGGGTCAGCGGGCTGGTAGCTTGTGGGTTTGGCTGCCAGTCTTCAGGAACTGATGGGTACCGTAGCGGCGGATGGACGGTGGGATGCAGACGGCGCCGCACTGCCGAGGGCGCGTACGCTGTAGGATCATGCCCTGGCCCCCTGGGCCCCAGGCCGCCTCTCCTTAGCCCCCATGCGCTGCGACTGGAAGCTGTGCCTCTTCATGACCACCTAGTTCTTCACCCAGCTCAAGCGGGCCACTCGAGCGACCGCCTCTGCTTGACATCCACCCACCCACCCCACGCAGCAGCTTGCCTCATCATGCCCTTCCCCGTCTTCATGGTTCTCGCGCCCTCAAGGACTCAAGGACTGAAGCCGGCGCCTGTTAGCGGCCGGGGGGCTGCCGGTCAGTGCGCTCGCTTGCCCACACACCCGTCCACCCATTACGCATGCCCGGCAGGGAAAAAACCGGCCTCCGGGACCCGCGCGCCGAGGTCAAGGGGAGGCAGGCGGCTCTGCAGGCGTTGGAGGAAGCGGAGGAGCCCCCGCCGGTGGCGCTGCCGCCAGGCGGCGCCGCCAATGCCGTCAGCAGCGGCTCGCAGCCGACGGCTGAGGCGGTTCGGGAGCTGTGGCGGCTCTATCGCTCGGGTGGGTGCCGTGGGAGTGTGGTAGCCACGGGCGGCGCCAAGGATGCCGGACTGGGTCCCCCGTCACCTGGCTGGCCCAGTCGCTGTATGTGGCGGCGCCTGGCGGCGTTTGTCGACGAGTAGTGTCAGCGCCCTGGCGGCTGGGGCAAGACTGAATCGCTGGTCCCGTCTGTCAGTGCGCTGCCAACTCCTCATCGTGATCCCCTGGTTGGCGTTGGGCGCCGCTCGACGCAGGCACAGGGCGGAGGCAGGGGGCGCAGGCCGCCTTTCAGTCCGGCAGTGCAGCTGTCGCACACGCTCGTTGACCAGCTCGTTGACCAGCTCGTTGACCAGCTCGTTCACGCATTCTTCTCAGCCTTTTATAATCTGTAATCTGTAATCTAATCTCCGCATGCTGTTGGGGCCGGCTGGACCAGGCTTGGCGCATGTGACCGTCATTTTTCCTTCGCCAAGCCATGTCAGGGCTTCTTACTTTGCATGCGCCGTTCCCCCGCAGGCACTAAGGACCTGCTGGAGCAAGAGATTGCGTCCTTTGGCAAAGGGGTCGGAGCGTTTGGTTACGACTCAAACCAGAGCCGGCTCGCGGCCCTGGCGACGATTGTGGCTGAGAGGGCAGCTGACGCTGCCGCCACGGCTGCGCTGTTAGGACCACCGTACGGCAACGCCGTCGTACGGATAACCCGCGAAGCCCGCCTTGAGGGGCTGCCTCGAGACGGCGGCGCGGCGGCGGCAGCCGCAGCAGACGCCCCTGACGGCGCCGTCGTACTGGCGGAGGCGGTCCTGGACGAGCAGCTTCTCCGCTGCCCCGTGGGCATGACACAGGCGGAGGCGGACGATTTGGTGCGCGTGTGGGCGACCGAGTGGGCTTGGATGCCCGACCTGGCCACCGTTATGCTCACGTGGGCGGCCTGCGGCGGCGGCGGCAGCCACGACGGCAGTGGCGATGAAAGCATGTGGGCGCGCATGTCGTACGACCAGCGTCGCACGTCATGTGAGCTGGTGTTGTTGTACGGCAGTCGTGCGGCGGCGCTGGCCACGGCCCGGATGATTGCGGCCAAACAGCCACCTGTGGGCACTCATGAGGAGTCAAGGCGGCTGCCGCCTTGGCCGGAGCCCGTGGTGTCCCCGGCGGCGGCGGCGCAGTGGCGGCCGGCGCCGGCCGCGGAGGCGGAGGCGAAGGCTGCGTCGAGCAGGGGACACTTTGTGACGGTGGAGTTCCTGGAGCACTTTATGGCCGTACACAACCTGGATGGCGGCAGGGTGAGGGCGAGCGTGCCCGAAGAAGCCATGGACGAGATGGAATGGTTGGCCGCGTACTTGTTTGCAATGCTTTGCCGTGATCCTGGTGTTGGCTGGCTGATGGGACGCTGTTGTGGACCAAGCAGCACGCCCTGCCTTGCCCGTAACTGCTCACGACGTCCGGCGCGCCAGACCACGCCCCGCGCTGACCAGCCCGGCCCCTCGCGCCCCGCTGTCCCACAGGGCCTGTTGGGCACGTACCCGGGCCAGGCGGTATGGAACCCCTGCTGCGACACCGCCGGAGTCACCACCTCCTGGGTGTGCGCAAACATAGTACTGCCAGTAACAAAGGCGGGTGAAGGCGCTCGTGTTTCGCTTCGAGAGGATGTGTGAAGTTGTATTGTTGGCACCTAGGCGGCATGTTGTTTTTACTAAACCCAGGACCCGACCGCCACCGCAGCCCAATAGCAGACTGTGACCGCCAAGCAACCCCCCCATCCCCCGCCTCCGTCGCCCAGGGCTACGGCATGGGCTACTCCGATCTGCTGCTGTCGGCGGAGGCGCAGGAGGCGCTGCTCCCCCACGCACGGGACGGCCGCAAGCGGGCCTACTGCATGGCGGCGGAAACGGCGCCGGAGCGGGCCTTCGCCAGCCACGCGTGGTGGGTAGGGAGTTGAAGGGGAAAGGGAATGAACAACGACGAGCTGGGCGCCAGCAACGTTTATCCCATGGTGGGTGGTGGGTGCAAGGGCTGCCACGCGGAGGCTGGGCAGGCCCTCGTAAAGGTGGTCGGTGTTGGGCGAGTTGGGGAAATTCTAACAAGCACGGGTTTATCCGACTGTGAGGGTTCCAAACGTACGACATCGCGGCCACGTCGTCGCGTTGCTTTGCTAGGAGCGGCCCTAACAAGCAAGCGAAGGGGTGGGGTGACTAATCCCGGTCCAGGGGGTTGCTGGACGGGAACTGTGAGGTGGCCATCACGGGTTATGGCGAAAAAAAGGAATCTGAAACAGGGCGAAATGTCGGGCTTCTTGTTGCGTTGTTGCCTTCTGTTAGCTTTTGTGTCAGTGGGGTTCCTGCAGGGAGGGGCCAGCGCAGAGGCCTGATGGATGAAGGGGGGCCCAGGTGTAATTCGTCACGTCAGACAATCCTGTGTTCTCTCCCATACCGCTCAGGGCCACTCCTTTCGTCGAGTTTGCAAAGACGCTTGCGAAGGTCACAAAAAACGCCTACTGGATAGGTGGGCGATGCGAGCGTCGGTGCGCTTCATTTGTGGGCTCGCCGCCGTTCTTATCATCCCGTGTTTTCGGTGCTGTGCTCCACTTCCCTCATGACCGCCTGATAAACCCTGCGGTATCGTCCGCATATTACCAGAACTGCTTCCATCTACTCATGCCCTCCATTATCTATCTTTTGATTTCTGCCCAGTGCCCACCCTCTCTGCGCCCCCCCCCCCTACGCCGGCCGCCCAGACATCTTCCACAAGAACCAGCACCAGTCGGTGGCCATTTCGGACCTGGCCGACAACCTGAGGCTGGGCGGGCAGGTGGCGCTGGTGGTGCACCCCTTCCCGGCGCCGCTGGTGCTCAGCAGGGTGGGTGCGGCATGGATGTGTCACATTGGACAGACGCATACGTAGGAGTGGCGTACTGGACCCGATCTTTCTAACACTAACCGCAGCTGGCGCTCGACCTGGTGTATTTGGGATGGAAGCCGTCAGCGCCTCAATATGAGGTGCCCTCACGCACCGTAGGGGCTCGGTGGGTTGACCGCCTGGCGTGATAGGTTGCAATGCGCCCTGCCTTTTGTCCTGTTGGAAGGCCGCAAACGCCCCTCGTGTGACAGTAATTAACCACTACATGTGTTTCTAGCCATACTGCCAACGGCTTGGCCCACAACTCATCGGCGCCCCCGCCGTAGGTGTGGTGCCTCTTCGAGATTATGACGGCGCTGCAAGTGGGTGTGCCCATCAGGTGCGCTAGGTTGGCAGTTGGATGTTAGCGGTTGGCGGTTATCTCCGCGGGTTAGCTGTTCCGCAGTATGCGGCGTAGGGCGGGCAATGGTTGTCAGGCCTGGTCTGGCAAGAGGATTCCTGGTGTCGCCGGTTGGGCCGTGTTTGGCAGGGCCTTGGCCTAGCTTCTGCGTCAGCGATCCCCCGGCCGCAAGAGCACAGCGCAGGTAACGGCTCGCCCCTTGCGCTTGCCTTCGCCCCCAACAGCCGCGCTTCAGATGCTTGGGCCAGGGCTCGCCTGCACGTGCCATCCCCATCCTGGCCGTTGCTTGGCTTGCCCTGCTCCTCTTGTCGGCAGCGGCTCGCCCTATGCCTGCGCACAATTCGACCCCAACAGCCGCACTTCCAGTGGTTGTGCCTAGGCCCGCACCCAACTGGCCGTTGTCCTGCAGGCTGCTCAGCAAAGCTCCATGCGGTGCCGGGTTCGGGTCCGCGCGCTGCGGCCTCGTGCCACCCGGGCGCTGTGCTTCCGCAAACCCCCCGCCCCTCCCTGCCCGTCGCAGGCTGTTCAGCTCTCCCAAAGCCATGGGGGGCTTTGAGAGCAAGCTCGTGCGCGGCAGCACGGGCTTGGACGGCATGGCGACCGTCGAGATCACGCCCGAGGTGCTGCAAGAGGTGGACGCAATCGACGTGTCCACGGCGCAGGTGGGGCTGGGCGTCGTGGGTGAGCATGGCTATCCTTGCTTTCCTTGGGCCAAAATGCTGGCGCAGTCTTGCTTTCCCTCCTTGGTGCTTGTCGCCGCTTGTCGGTCGACCTACGATTGGGGCCCTCTTTGGCATCGTACGTGCTTATGTATGACATGCACAGCATGTACGACGCGCAGGCCACTGTTGCCTCCGACAAGGAACTCATCCTGGGCATGATCCGGGACAGCATGGGTGTGGACGAGATGAACCGACAGGTGGGCTGCCTTGGGGCGGGGCCAAATTGAAGTGGGCCGTTTACGTTTGTGGTACCTTGCGGGACAATAGCGGCACCGCCCAGCCGCGCTGTGAGGGGGCGCGCCCCTCCCTGCCTGCCCCAGTGCGCGTGTGCGCCTGCTGGTCGACTCGACGCCCTCCCTGCTTCCGTCACACAGGTCAAGGAGCTCTTCAAGTCGCTACTGGTTGTCGTGCGGGAAGAACTGGAGAACAAGCAAATGGAGATCATGGCGGCACTCTGCTTCGCCGGGAATGGCCTGGTGCCGACGGTAGTGGCGTCGCGTGCTGTCCACACCTCGAACACCCGTATAGGAGCCCCTGCCTGCACCGCAGGCATCAGAAGTGGCATGCCCTACAACGCAGCTGCCGCTAGCGGTGCCGGGCCGCAGGGCTCGGCGGTCGTCCTGCGCCACGCCGCCGAGTTGCGGCCGGGCGATGTGGTTGTGACGGCGGACGGCGGGCTGAGCCGCGTGGTGCTGGTGACGCGGGACGAGGTGGGGCCGGACGGCATGGAGCTGTGCGCGCTGCCGTGCCGGGGAGGAGGCGGAGGCGGAGGAGGAGGCCAGGACGGCAGCGGTGACGGCTGCGGCAGCGACAGCGGTGGGGCGGGGCCGCCCGCCTTGCCATCTCGGTCCCACGCCAGCTCCCCTCCGCAGCAGCAGCAGCAGCTGCTGGTGACTCCCGACCACCCGGTGCAGCTGGGCGGCGTGTGGGTGCTGCCAAGGAGCGTGGCGCCCGTGGTGCGGATGGCCAGGGAACAGGTGCGGATGAGGGTGTGTGGGACGGGCTTGTGTGCAAGTGGGACGGGCTTGTGTGCAAGTGGGACGGAACCAGGTGGGTCCACCGGGAGCGGCCTGCTGCCCTCACGCCGGCAAAGTGCCCGCACCGCTTGCACTCGTCTGCTTTCATGCCTTTTTGGACAACCCTCGCTGCGTTGCATATTTATGGGGTGCTGAATGCGCCTTGCCGCACTTTCTCCATACAGGTGCCGTACGGTGCGGTGTACAACCTGGAGCTGGACCCGCCCGCGACGCTGCTGGTTAGCGGTCTGCGGCTGGTGGCGCTGGGGCAGGTCCTGCGCGGCGAGCCGAGCGTTGGATTGGCGCCGGAGAGCTGCGCGCAGTGGGGCTCGGGCTGGCGACACAACCCCGACCGGGAGAGGTGCCTGCGGGAGCAGGAGGACAGGGAGCGGGAGCGCGCAGAGAGGGATGGCGCGGAGTGGGAGCAGTCGGAGAGGGAGCAGTCGGAGAGGGAGCAGGAAGAGAGCGAGCGGGCGGAGAGGGAGCAGCCGAAGAGGGAGCGGGCGAAGAGGGCGAGGGGTCAGCATGCGACGGGGCGGTTGCGGCGATGGTTCCGGAGTCGGGGCGCTGGGGCTACGGCGAGCGTGGCACGCAGAGATACGACCGCGGCGATGGTGGCAGTGCTGCGGGTCCGCGACCGGGCGGGGAAAGCCGCCAGCCGCCAGCGGCGCCGCGTAGCCTGACAGCAAGGGAGACGACGGCAGGGAGTGAGGAGCCGAGGCCAGATCCGATACGCTCAGAGCAGGTGCGGGCCACGGAGGCTGGGCTTGAATGCGCGCGAAGCGCCATCGTGCGTGCTCGGCGGCATGGGCAGCACTTTGCTGGGAAGAGAGGGAAGGGCGGGTGAGTTTGGGTATGCGTGGCAACGGCGACATTTACCGCAATGTTCAGCACCGTTTGCTCGCGTCGTTGCACACTGCGGGCCACTGGCTGTGTGTTTGTGACTCTGCGTCGCTTTTCTTTTTTATAATCGTATAACTCAATGCCAAGTTCGACACCCGGAGAGATGGCATGTACCGAGCTGATGGTTGCGTGTTTCACGCGCGCGCACACACACACATACATACATACGCAATCACAACACGCACACAGAGACTCTGACTCCGCTGTCTGTCCATGCCTGGTAGTACCGTCAGGTCTTGGGCTTTGGGGCCTTTGCTTGGGGTTGTCATGGGCAAGCTAGCGGGTGATCGGGGTCTGGTCAGTGATATGACATCCGGGACGTGATGGGCTTTGCAGCACAGCCCCGACAGCAGCGCCGCTTCGAGACCCTGATTGCCCATCAACTGGATGGGTACGTGGGCGGCGCCGGGTGGGGTGCGTTTTACGCTCGTCATACGTTCGGCACGGGGGTGCTCAACTGCGATGCTATGAGCACTTGTGCATCGCGCCTGCAGAGCTCGTACATGCTCGTACATGCTCTGCAGTTTCATGTACGGTGCCACACCGTGGGAGCCTAGAAGGCAAGGCCTCTGCTGTGGCATGGCGTCACTGCACGCACGCATGCGGGCCTTGGGCGGTCGGGGCATTGGCCTGTAGTCGGTGGCGGTCAGTGGCTCCCATGCTGTCCGGCTAGTGCCCTCCGGGCTGGGTGGCAGGTGCGGAGGCTGTCCCAATATCCCGTCGTTGCACCAGATGGTGGCCGGCGTATTGCGTTTTACGTTCGGCACTGGGGTGCTCAGCTGCTATGCTATGTACACTTAGAGTGTTCACTGCGATCAACATGAATGTATATATTGTTAACTACATGAACTGCCCGTGCCTGTGTATCGTACTCCTCCACTGCAGCATCCGATGGTGTCCATGCGGCAGGGGCTTCGCCCTCCGGCCTACCAGCATGTAAAGCAGTACACCGTCCCAACAAACAGATTACAGATGAACAAATGTTCACTCCGCACGCGCCCTGTGACGGGTGCCTGGGACGTACGGCAGGCGGGAAACGGCAGGCATGCCCCGGCGGAGCTGCTTCCGGTCACGCAACAACGACGCGTTGACGCATAGCACTGTGTTCAGAAGCAAGTAGGGCAAACCATACAGCAAACCTGAGCTCTCCAGCGGGCCGGCTCCCCCCTGGAGTGCTAAGCCGCGCGCCGTTAGGATAGTGAGAGATTGAGCACTTAGGCATGAAATCGAGCCGGCCCAGAGTGCGCTCCAGGGGGGAGCGGTGCTCCAGGGGGGAGCGGGGTGAGAGCATTCGGGACAGTAGGGCAAAGCAGCAATTATGCAGGGGAAACTGCAGAGGCTGTGACAGTGCGTGACCTTGCAGGACGTCCGCGGACTCCCATGAGCAGGAGTGCCGCAGGCGGGACCCGCGGAAGGCTGAGGGGATGTCGTCGGCTTCACGGCGTGTTTTGATGGTTGTTGACTGTTGTCGTGAACGCCCGTCAGCCATCCCAACGGGTCTTGATGACGGGACACCGCCGTGGCGCCAGGCGATGGCGATGTGCGCTGCTCTATCGGTGACGCACGCGGTTAAGGGGAGATTCGCAGCACCCGCACCAATGCAGTCGTGCAGTGAGGAGCCCAATACGCAACAACGGTGGCTGCTGGGGCGAGGCCGGCCCGGGAAGCCGCACCAGGCGCTGAAGCAGCGCCGGGAGCCAATGCAACAGTGGGGGCTTACGAGCCGTGTACCTACTGCGGCGACAACGACGGGTTTGAAACGCCGTCTTAGGCTCCTCCGTGCGCGGTATCGCCTAACCCTTCCAACACGTGATCCGGGACCTGCGCTGGCCGTCGCCGGCCTGGATGTGAGCCAACACATCGACGCCAAGCAATGCATCCATGGAGCCTCCAGGACAGCTGGCAGTAAGGATGGCTTGGTCCAACCCGCGCGTATAACCCGCTATCGAGATTGGTATGTCATCCTGCCGCAGCATTGTGCCCGCCGTCGTCGCTCACACTGCCCACCATAAGGCAGCCCACTGCCCGATGCATGGGGGGGACGGGGAAAGGAAGGCTCCAGAGAGTGCCGCTGGCCAACCACTCTCGGCGAGGCCGCGCACAGCCGCCTGCCACTCCATCTGTCCGATTCTCCCCTTTCACTCTGCAACCTGCTGCCAGCAGCGTATCGCAGTACGAATGCGTGACGCGCGTCTCTCCTGGACTGTGGCCGTCCCATGTAATCTGCTGCCACCTACATGAATGGCAATCAGGCCATCGTGCTAAGAGCTGCCAAGGTGGCAGCGGGCAACCGCAGCTGTCCGCGGCGTCGCTGGCGAGAGCCTTTCTCTACCCGCCCATGGACCCGCAAGGCCGTCGCCGCGCCCGCTGCCGTTTCTCCGCTTGCCGCCGGACCAGCCCCAGCGCTCCGAATCCCAGGCAACCGCCCCGTCGCCTGCCGCTCGCTCTTTATCTCCGCGCGCTCCCTCTCCACGAGCTCCCGCTCCCTGTCCTCCTGCTCCCGCAGACGCCTCTCCCGGTCGGGGTTGTATTGCCAGCCCCAGCCCCACAGCGCGCAGCTCTCCGGGGTGACGCCCACGCTCGGCTCGCCGCGCAGGTCCTGCCCCAGCGCCACCAGCCGCAGACCGCTGACCAGCAGCGAGGCGGGCGGGTCCAGCTCCAGGTTGTACACCGCACCGTATGGCACCTATGCGGTGAAGGTGTGGTAGGGCGCATTCAACACCCCAACCATGTGCAACGCAGCGAGGTCTGTCCCAACGGGCGTTATGGTAGACGAGTGCAAGCGGTGCGGGCACTTTGCCGGCGTGAGGGCAGCAGGCCGCTCCCGGTGGACCCACCTGGTTCCGTCCCACTTGCACACAAGCCCGTCCCACTTGCACACAAGCCCGTCCCACACACCCTCATCCGCACCTGTTCCCTGGCCATCCGCACCACGGGCGCCACGCTCCTTGGCAGCACCCACACGCCGCCCAGCTGCACCGGGTGGTCGGGAGTCACCAGCAGCTGCTGCTGCTGCTGCGGAGGGGAGCTGGCGTGGGACCGAGATGGCAAGGCGGGCGGCCCCGCCCCACCGCTGTCGCTGCCGCGGCCGTCACCGCCGCCGTCCTGGCCTCCTCCGCCTCCGCCTCCTCCCCTGCACGGCAGCGCGCACAGCTCCATGCCGTCCGGCCCCACCTCGTCCCGCGTCACCAGCACCACGCGGCTCAGCCCGCCGTCCGCCGTCACAACCACATCGCCCGGCCGCAACTCGGCGGTGCGGCGCAGGACGACCGCCGAGCCCTGCGGCGTGTTTACCATACTGCCGGCCTCAGCCTCCACCCCAGCACCGGCGGCGTACTGGGAAAGAGGGTCGACGGGCCCGCCGGCAAGAAGCGCGGAGTCAGAAGGCCGCAGCTCGTCGGCAGTGGGAGTGGGCGGCGGCGAAGCCGGCAGTGTGGTTACCAGGCCGTCCCCGGCGAAGCAGACCAATTCCATCGCAATCCGCTTGTGCTTTTTCTCCAGTTCTTCCCGCACGACCACCAGTAGCGCCTTAAACAGCTCCTTGACCTGCAAGGTTGGAGCCAGGGACAGCGTCGCGTCTACAATCAGTCGCATTCTCGGCCAGAGCGCCCAGTCGTCGACACGGAGGGAGGAGCGCGCCCCCTCACAGCGAAGCTGGGGTGGTGCAGCTACTGTCCCGCAAGATACCACAAACGTAAACGGCCCACTTCAATTTGGCCCCGCCCCAAGGCAGCCCACCTGTGTGTTCATGTCTTCCACGCCGATGCTGTCCCGGATCATGCCCAGGATCAGCTCCTTGTCGGAGGCAACAGTGGCCTGCGTGCCGTACACACCGTACGCCCGATACAGAAGTCGTTGGGCCAAACATGCACTGCACTGGCACTAGTCAAGCAGAAAGCCGCCCTGGCGCAAATCCACCAGAGCGCTGACCCCGCCCGGTCCAGCTCTACCGTATACAGCATCATGACAAGCAAGGACAGCCACGCTCACCCACGACGCCCAGCCCCACCTGCGCCGTGGACACGTCGATTGCGTCCACCTCTTGCAGCACCTCGGGCGTGATCTCGGCTGCTGCCGGCTGGCCCACGTCCGTGTACCCGCGCACGATCTTGGCCTCGTAGCCCTTCATGGCTTCGGACGAACTGAGCAGCCTGCGGTATTAGAGTGGATTGTGTTGGGATTGAGGGTTTGGGGAGCAGGTTACATGGACTAGGACATTGGATCATGTCCGGCATCATCTTCTGCCATCCCTCAGAAGTCAGCCGGCAGCTAACAGCCAACCGCCAACTTGGCGCACCTGATGGGCACACCCACTTGCAGCGCCGTCATGATCTCGAAGAGGCACCACACCTGGGGGCGGGGGCGCGGATGAGTTGTGGGCCAAGCCGTTGGCGCGTCGGTTAGTGTCACACGGAGGCGTGGGCGCGGGCTGAGGGGGGCCTGTGCACTGCGGGGATGGTTAGATGACTCCTCGCGTGCCTACTGCCGCCTGGATTGCTTGCAGCTGCCGTTTGAATCAAGTTGGGGTTTTGGGGTGGGTAGGGCGCTGCGCAGTCTGACATTCCATGGCGCCACGGGCCGCTCACGATGCACGATGCACGAGAGCGGCCCATTACTGGTGAACGCCTCGAATACCCCGAGCGGTTAGCATAGTGAGAAGACCGACACCGAATGCTACGACGCACACGGCCCGCATAGAGCTGGATATTCCGTCGCCCAGATTCACACCATAACCACCAAATTTGTCAACACTTGACCACAGTGCGGGGATGGAGGCGGTGGTGCATGCGCTTCGTTCCAAACAGATCCTGCCAATGCGACGTTCCAATCTACCCATCTTTACAGCCGTTTCAGCCCGCACCCACCCTGCTGAGCACCAGCGGCGCCGGGAAGGGGTGCACCACCAGCGCCACCTGCCCGCCCAGCCTCAGGTTGTCGGCCAGGTCCGAAATGGCCACCGACTGGTGCTGGTTCTTGTGAAAGATGTCTGGGCGGCAGGGGTGGCGGGCGCAGAGAGAGCGGCATAGGTGTGCAAGACCAGCACCATGAGAGGCATATGGGAGGCGGAGTGGCCTCGTCGTCGAAGGTGCGTAAGACCAGCCTTCAAGCAGAGCCGCGCCGTCGACACACGCATACCTATCCAGTAGGCGTTCTTGGCCTCCTTCGCAAGCGTCTCTGAGAACTCGACGAAGGACATGGCCCTGGGTGGTGGGGTAGAGGGCTACCTGACTTGTCAAATGCGTTCAGTATAACCCCCGAAATCTGACCGAGACAGCTCTGCCCATGAGCCGATGCCCGACGCCTCTTCACCTACCTTGCTCTTCCCACCACATGCGAGGGCCTGCCCAGCCTCCGCCTGACAGCCCTTGCACCCATCACCCACCACGGGATAAACGTTGCTGGCGCCCAACTCGTCGTTGTTCATTCCCTTTCCCTTCAACTCCCCACCCACCACGCGTGGCTGGCGAAGGCCCGCTCCGGCGCCGTTTCCGCCGCCACGCAGTAGGCCCGCTTGCGGCCGCGGCGTGCGGGGGGCAGCAGCGCCTCCTGCGCCTCCGCCGACAGCAGCAGATCGGAGTAGCCCATGCCGTAGCCCTGGGCGACGGAGGCGGGGAATGGAGGGGGGGGTGCTTGGCGTTCACAGCCGCGAATTGGCTGCTGCGGTCCCGGGTCCTGGGTCCGGTGAAATAGCCACCAGTCGCAGCCTAGCTGCCCCCACTCCCAGCTCTAAACCGTCCAATCGTAGAGAAGGGCGCTCAAACGCACCTCTGTTGCAGGCAGTATGATGTTTGTGCACACCCAGGAGGTGGTGGCTTTGTCTATTTTGCGGCAGGGGTTCCATACCGCCTGGCCCGGGTACGCGCCCTGCAGGTCCTGCGGGGGTAGACGTGCGCGAGGGGCGGGGCGTCAGGGGAGAGACGGGGGGCTGCCGCCTGGTTGACAACGAGCGTAGCCTCTGCTGGATCCCATCACCTGCGGCACCGTGAACCAACGGTACCTCATTCTGCACCTGCCGAACCGCGGCATGGAACAGCGCAGGAGGCCAACCGTTTCACTAAGGGGC
>LSYV01000010.1:718551-739563 GCA_001584585.1 Gonium pectorale | reverse complement strand
GGGGCTGCTAGGGTCCCGCCTACGGCACCGTCGTACCAGCCGGTGCCACCGGTGCTGCTGCTGCTGCTGCGCCGCCGTGGTTGACGGGACGGGCGGCGGCTCGCAGTGGCACTGCCGCGACGGCTCCCGTGTCGCGAACTATCGCATCGGCCCGCCCAGGGCCTTCCTGGGGCTGCGGTGAGGCGCCCGGGGTGAGGCGATGTCGCCCCACAGCCCGGGCGCGGGGCATGGGCCGGGGGGGGCGTTCCCGTGCCCTGCAGCAGCACCTCGCCGGACAGACGCCCCGCCCCCTGCCCCTCTTGCCCCACCGGCTCCTGCCCATCTCGTGCCGCTGCTGCCGGACTGGGGTCAGCACCTGGCGTGGCCTGCCGCTGCACGTCGTTTTGGCACATGGTCGCCGCCCGCCTGCTGCCGTGGAGACTGGAGAGAGGACGCCACCGGCGCGCACCGGAGGCCCTTCCCCAAGGGCAACCGGAGCTGCTGCTGCGGCCGCGCCGTTGTCACCGGCATCGGCGTCCGCAGCAGCGGCACGGAGCGGCGAGGGACCCATGAGAAAGTCCATAATGGGCCCGGCCGCGTATTGCTGTGTCGCAACGGCACCGGTCACTGTTGCATCGGCGCCGGCGCCGGCCGGGGCCCATGGCATCCCGATGCCCATCACGCCGGCCACCTGCAGGTGCACGGCTAGCTGCGGCAGCTGAGGCTGTGACGGCGGGAACTGCGCATACATGTGTGTGGGTCTGCTGCGGACCCAGCACCGGCGCCGCCAGCGGCAGCCCGTGTAAGTGTTGCACAGGGAAGCAGTGCAGCCCCGGAGCGGCGACCGTGTTGTTGACGGCAGCCGTGGCCTCAGCGAGCGGCTGGCTGCCATTGCCGCCTCCACTGGTGCCTGCGGGTAAGGTGAGCGCAATGGCGTAAGCCCATTGTAGCGCCCTGGAAGTAGAAGACAGGATGCGGCGTTCGCGGGCCGGAGCCTGCGCGTGGGCCGGGGCCTGCCCGTAGGGCTGGGGCCTGCCAGTGGGCCGGGGCCGGGGCCTGCCCGCAGGGCGCTACCTGCCGCCAAGATAGCAAGCAACGCATCAAAGGCTGTGCCTGCTGTCAGGTGGAGGCGGCACGGCGTGGCCTCCGAGCCGCACATTCATGGCACGCGGGGCGGCGGCGCTTCAAAGCCTACCAGAAGCTGCGCGCTGCAGGCCCGCGCCCACTTGGCCTCCGCGTACGAACTCTTGCAGCTGGTATTCCAGGGCCTTGCTCCTCAGCGCGTCGGCAGCGGGCGCCACGTAGCAGGGCTCCAGGTCACCATCGACAGCGCCCAGCAGCACGCACGGCCTCCTGCCGCAGCTAAGGCGCGCAGGGTGCCAGGTGGGAGGGAGGGCGGAGGCAGGGGGGAAGGGGCAGGTGGGTTGGTGGAGTGCGAAGCCCAGTGCGGAGCTGAGAGACGGCCGCGGCCGCGTCCGGGCAAAGAGCGGCGCAGCCCCAGGTCACTGCACAACCCGGCAGGCTTGCGTGGTCCTACCGAGCAGGTCCATGACGACTGCCTCTTTGTTGTGAATGTGCTTCTGGCCGCGCGCTGCTGGCGGCGGTGGGGAGCCTGCGGTGCCACGGATTAGACGACATCGGGAAAGGCGACTGCCCTGTTCGGAAGGGTCGCACTTGTCAGGTCGTAGACGGTAGTTGGAGCCGGTGTGGCCTCCGCTCGCGCTGGCGCCGCGCTGCATGGAGGGTACTGTCCAGCCGTTGCGGGCGCCCCGCTGTGCTGTGAGCTGGAGCGGCGGTTTGCGGCCAGGTGCCCCGAGGGCACAGCCGCATCGGAGAGCATAAGAAGGCGCGGGGGAGAATTGTGGTGGCGGAGGCGGGGGTGGTTGGGCTGGAAGGCCGGAGCGTGTCAGCCGGGTACGCGCAGGGTAGTAGGACAAGATTGTCAGACCGGCCAGGCTGCAACACCGTTTTTCACCTGTTGGAGAGCGCGCCGGCAACGTGAGAGGCAGGGCGGGCGAGGCCAGTGTCCGGGGGCGGCATCGTCATCGTCAAGGTAGATTGGCCATCGCCTGCATGTTGAGCGAGAGAGGTTGGGAACGGCTGCTTTTGGACCCGGAAGCAAGTTTGGTGCACATGCATGTTCATGTCGCGGTCCCCTATGGTTACGTAATACCGGGACTGATGCAAAGGCAAATGGCGCGTATCCTAAGCCCACTGGGGCAGAGTACCGATGTATGAAGGTGACGCAGTGGGACGAGACTGTACTGGCCGCACGCATTTCTTTGTGCATCTGCGCGCCTGTTGTTCATGTGCATGAAACTGATGGTAAACTAAAGTTCACGGTCGCAGCCCCAGTCTGACCTTAGTACTGCTGACCTTACTTCGCGCGGGGGAGAGCTTACGCTCTAGACTATGGCCTGTGCTTCAATTGATTTTGCTTCATGAGGGACCGAGAGGTCGCCGAGAGTGCGACACCGACGGCGAATCACTGGCGTTTATTGTTGCTGTTAGTGCTCCTACTTTCGGCTCGGGAGCATGGGCATTGCCAAACTTTTACAGCTGGAGAGCTGCTCGCCTCTCAGTTTTGCAACGTCACACTTGCCGGGCTTGCCATGGACTGTGCAGTGCCTGCCGGGCGGCTGGCGCTGCTGCGCGGCAAGGGTCCAGTGGCATCGCTGGATGGCTACCGCGACGTGTCGCTGCGGGGCGAGCCCGGTGCGCTGCTGGACCTGTCCGACGGCAGCGCCCCGCTTCTCAACCTGGGCGCCAACACCACGTTGAGCGTACGGGAGCTGCAACTCAAAGGTGAGAGGACACCACTTTGCCATGGGTGGCTGGTTTTGTGCGCCTGTTGGGGGCTTATTTCGCACAACCAGTGCCAGAAGGCGCAAAGCCAACGTGTAGCCCCGGCCATGTCTCTCCGCAGGCGCAGCCATGGCCCTCCCCATCCCGCCGTCCAGGATTCTGCAACCCATGCAGCTTCTCCAGCTCCGCGCAATACAACTACGGTCGCCGGGCGCCATGCTGGTGCTGCGGGACGTTGCCATCAGCACGCCGTCGTGTAGGGAGCTCTTGCAGCACCAGGTCCTCCTCTGCGGCTCGGCACCCTCGCCCCACTTCATCGTCACGCCCGGCTTCCTGTGGCTGTCGCACTGGAGCACGTCCGCCCTGGAGGCCCGCAACGTCACCGTGACGTGCAGCGGCTCCCCCCTCACCGCCGTGCCCAATCCCTGCGTGTCGGTGGTGGCGACCAGCGGGCAGGACGTGGTGAACACACTGGCGCTGTTGCAGACGCCAATCTTTCCGCTGGTCCCCATCTACATCTACATCGCGCAGGATGTGACGCTGGCGGGGACGGCCGTGCCGCTGTGCGGCAACCCTGTGGAGGCGGCAGGGTCCTCAATGCCGCCGGCAGCGTTCAGCAGCATTACTGCCACGGCAGGGGAGGGAGGCAGCCCCGGGCAAGCAACTGCTGCTGCTGGTGGTGGCGCCAGCGTTGCTCACGGCAATCAGTGTGCCATCTCCGTCCACAGCTCCCGCCGAGAGCCCCTCAACCTGCATCACTCAGTAGTGATCACCGGTGGGAGCGCGATCCCTTCTCGCCTGTCCAGGGCGCTGGCGGCTGCTGACGGTGATGGTACAGGCCATGCTGCAGGCGGCGGCGACGGTAGTGGGGGCCGCGCGCCCGTCCTGGACCTGGGTGGAGTTGCGGCCTTGGTCGACCTGACGGTTCCGACCACGGGCCGGTACGAGATCCACAACCTCACGCTGACCGGTCTGCCGCTGGGCCAGCCCCAGACCTTTCCCCTGGGACTGGTCCGCGGACTGCTCTGGTGAGTGGGCTGAGTGAAGCCTGTGACTCCCAACCCAGCATGCCTGCAGTAGGTACCTTTCCCTGGGTCCGATAGTTCACCCAGTATCCGTATGCACCTAGCAAACCACTTCTACTACAACACAGTATGCATGTTTATGACTCCAGGTCAGGCATGGCGCCTTTTGGTTCTTTGTTGAGTAGACTGAGGGCAGGTGGGAGGCTTGAGCTTTGATTGCCTACAAGTACGGCAACGGGCCTTTCCCTGCCTTACATACCGCATTCGGTCTGTAGGAGCGGCCAGCCACGTTGGTACGGAGTGAAAGTGGATCAGGAGGTCCATTAGAAAGGTCTCTCTGGTAGGCAAGGAGATCAAACGATGCGACGGAGGGGACCCTGCTGCCAACCCGCGGAAACGCGTGTGCTCGTGCGCTCCTTGCCTTTCCTGCAAGCCTCGTGTGTATGTGCCCGGTAAACCCAATACACGCAGGTTTGCTGCTGGAGTGAACAGCCTCGCGAAATACGGGGCAGTACCCAACCGAGCTCTCGTGAGCCATGTGGAGCTGCACGTGGAGGCGGAGGAGATTGCGGTGTGGGCTGAGGCCGTCAGCCCCTTCACGCCGCCGCCGCCATCGACCTCCACTCTGGCTTCGGGCCCCCGTGTTGTCGTGGATGCTGGGCTGCCTTGCCTGAGGCTGCCCTTTACCTTTAATGGCTATCCGGTGAGTTGTAGTTCAGATTTCTGCTGGCAACTTCATTCTACTTGCGGGCAATGATTGCTTTGCACTCGTGCCTACGTCCTCAACTGAACGAAATGCTGGTATTATGTTGCGAATAGAGAAGGTCCATGTGCGGTTGCCGGGTTACTAATTAGCTCTTGTTTGAAGCCGAGTCTGCTGCTGGCAAATAAGCAAACAGGCCGCGTGCCCAACGGTGGCTAAGGTGGCTAGCTAGGAGTGTTCTGTCGCCTAGACAGCCTTGCACCCTCACCGTTCCCGTGCGCTTTATGTGTCCTCCTTCTTGACCTTCTTGCAGTTGCTGAGTACTGCTGCGGAGAGCGATGCGCCTCTCCCGGCGTTGCTCATCATTTCGGCTCTCAACAACGGCAAGACATTCCAGAACGCCAACGTACTCCTGGTGGCAGCGGCACCCGCCCGGCCAGCCTCGCGCTGCGCCTTTCCCCTCTGGCCTGGCTGCACAGCTGCGCCACCGCACAGCACGGTGGGCGCCACGACAGACGGCAGCGACCCTGCTGCGGACTTGCTGGACGTGGTGTCGGCGCCTTTCCGCAGCCCAGCTGGTGTTGGGCCTGGGGCCGCACCTCAGTGCCGCCTGCGGCCCGTGGTGCCAGCGGGCACACCCTGGGAGGCGACGCCCATTAGCGCGGCGTTGCAGCTGAACCAGTACGATGTCATCACAGCCCCAGAGATTAGCATCTCCGCGAGATCAGCGACAGACGTTGTTTTAAACCTCGGTACACTCGAAGCACCCCTGCGGTTCGTTGTCATTCGGGATGCATCCATTGATGATTACGAATATGGCAACATTGTTTGCCCCTGGGCCTTCTGCCAGGTGCGGGGGGAGGCGCCTTTAGGTATAAAAGGCACGGCGGATGAGGCAGTCTAGTCCCGCTCTCTTATTGCTGTATTATGCTGTATCATCTTATTGCTACATCTCGGTTCACGCCGTGCGCCAGGGTTAGCGGTTGCCTGCTTCTTGCTCCTGGCCGCCAAGATCCGCCGAGCCCCCACCCATGGCCCCCTTGTAAGGTCGTTCCCTGCCGTCCCTCGCCCCCAAAACCGCAGGGCGTCGTCGCGCAGCCCGCCACCTTCCTGGGCGACCCCACCGGGCCTCGCCTGCTCAACCTGAGCGCCCGTCCCGCGCTCCTCAACCTGCGCTCGCCGCTTGCCTCCCTGACGCTGCGGGACCTGGTGCTGGTGGATCTGCCCACCGCGGGGCTGCACCCGGAGGCGGTGCGGATCCTGCAGGGCAACCCGACCCCCAGCCCACCACCTGAGGCACCTGCGAGCATTCCAGAGATTGTGGAACAATGGCAAGCAAAGGGGCCGGCCCGCTCCAATCTTCCAGGGCTCAGCCCTACAGGAAGCTTGCCACTTGGCCTCACCAGCTTCATCTCCTGCCTGTGGACGTTGGACTTCGACCGAAAAGAGGCGGGCTCCGCGGCGTCATCATTGCCAAGCGCACCTGAAAGCGGTCAGCAACGGCAGCGACCGCCACAACCGCCGCAACCGCCGCAGCCTCC
Source organism: Gonium pectorale (assembly GCA_001584585.1). Lineage (NCBI taxonomy): Eukaryota > Viridiplantae > Chlorophyta > Chlorophyceae > Chlamydomonadales > Volvocaceae > Gonium > Gonium pectorale. The sequence continues at coordinate 733,510 of LSYV01000010.1, read as the reverse complement.
ACTACCGTCAATAATATGGTGGTCTCTGATGCTGGACGCCACGCGGCCTGTGGGTCTGGCTCGCGCCTTCCTCGACAGCGTGGTGCTCCTGGTGCCGCAGCAGGAGCTGCTGCTGCTGGCGTGGGTCGCGACGCACAACAGCACGGCGGTCGTGACCGACCCGTGGGTCGCAGAGGAGCTGGCGGCCATGGCGCGTGACTCGCTGCTGCTGCGGCCGGACCTGGTGCGATCCAAGCTGGCGGCGGCGACCAGCCCCCCTCCGCTGTCCGGGACGGAGGATGCGGCGCCGGCCCTCTCCAGCATTACCTTCTGGCGCCTCCGCTGGTGCGGCCTTGAGGGCCGCAACGTGACGCTGGCCTCGGAGCTGCCATATGAGGCAGCCGCACCCTACGTAGCGCGGTTGCGCATAAGTGCCCTGGACCTGCCATTCAACTGGGCGGCCTTGGCTGGAGGTCTGACGCAATCGAATCCAGATAGTCCGAGGAAGGGACCGGCAGCACCGGAGGCCGGAACGCCATCCCCTCCACGTACGAGTTCCCCAGCAGCGGATCCCATTGTGCCGGACGCACGCCAGCAAGCTCCGCCGCACATGACCATCCCGGAGGTCCCTGCGCATTCCCACAATGTGGTACTAGGCGGCGCAGCGCCGGGAGGCAGCAGCAGGAGTGCTGGGAGCAACCAGTCCGTCTCTGTCACCCTGGCAGCGGCCCTGGGATCGGCTACGGCCGCCATAGCCCTGGCGGCTGTCAGCCTGGTGCTGCTGGTGCGTCGAGGGCGTCTGCAGAAGCGAAGGACAGAGGCCAGCACAGCGGGGCCTGCAGCTGGCGACGAAAAGCTTGTCATCTCTTCTGGGCCCAGCGTTCCCGGGGCAAGGGCTGAGCCGTCATTGTTCAAGCGAACCGCAGACTTGGTTCCATGGTCGGCAACGGAATTTGCGCAGACGGAGGTGCCCCCGGCAACGCCGCACCCAGCTCTTGGCCTCGGTGCTGAGTCAGCAGGCGGCTCGACCGCACGTCCCAGTCCCTGTCCCCGGAAAGGGAGACGCGAAGGCGCTCTGGGGAGGTGGAGCCAGCGGTTGCTGTCTGAGCCGACCGCGCCCGGAGGGACACTAACCCTGGCCCGGCTGCACATGCGCATCGGCGGCCTCCAGGTGTGTTGCAATCTGGCGCTTGCATGGCTGGCGGCCTGCGGGCATACGGTGGTGTGCGGCGTGGAAAGGATGTTCGTAACCCTTGCACCAGGGCAATTCAATGTGTTTTGAAGCCCCGTTGCTGCCATCTTACAGTGAGCAAACAACAATGGATTATGTTCGTCACCGCCACCACATCGCATTGAGCATCCTTGCCACTGTCTGTACAGGAAGTAAATGAGCGGCCCAGCAGCGGCGTACAGAGCGGCAGCATGCCCGTGTCCCATGTGCGGCCTGGCTGCTCGTCACCGCCTGGTATGTCAACGGACACCAGCGACCTTGCCATAAGCGTACCGACAGACGAGGAAGTGGTAGCGCGGACCTCCATGATGCGTGACCACCAACTGTATGGCTCCCACGCCGCGTCTTCATCACAATCTGCAGCACCGGCGCTGGTGCTGCTGGGAGAGCTGGGCCGGGGCGCACAGGTAGGCAGGCGTGTGAGCGCCCACGGGATGCCCACGGCCTTGCCCTCCTGAACACAGATGGCACAAAGAGGAAAGACATATGGACGACACAATTGCTGTTGTGCAACCGTACGTAGCTGCTTGAAAGCATGCGATGCGGGCTTCAATGCCCTCAACCTCGTCATCGGTGCCGCCCCTCGTTCCCCTCGTCCCGTCATGCTTGCAGGGTGTGGTGTACGCGGGCCGATGGCGCGGCCTCGACGTGGCGGTGAAGAGCATCCTGCTGCGGCAGCCGCTGTCCTGCGGTGCCAATGAGCTGCACGTGACTGGGCTCGGAGGCTCGGACACTGCAGCTACGGGTCAGGTGAGGGGAAATAAGTCATGGGTGTGCGCAATGTATACATCTCGTTTCCACGCCGCTAACGGGCGGGGCCTCTGACCACGTGACGACCTTGACGGCGGCGAAGCGCATAAGCGGCTGCCTGGAGGGCGGAGCGCAGGCGCTATCGCGGCGTCGGGGCACGGGTGCAGGAGCTGGTTGGTTTCATGAGCGCGCACAAGGGGCGGAATGAAAGCACGGGAGCGGGAGAATGTGCAGGAGCTTGGAGGTGGGAGTACGGGTCGCGGAAGTGGGCGGGGGCGAGGCGGAACCGTGGCTGCGGGGCCGGGATGGGTGGGAGCAGGGGCGGGAGCACCGGAGCTTGAGGGATCACGGGTATGGGAGAACTTATTCGGGGCTTAGAGTGCAAAGCGGGAGCGCAGGACCGGGGTCCCTGGAGCATGGATGTGGGATTGCCGGGGAAGACGCGCGGAGTGGGGCGGGAGTACAAAGGCAGGTGTAAGAGCCAGAGCATGGGAGCAAGAGGAGGTTGGTGCGAGAGCGGGGTGCAGATCGGAGAGCGCATGGGCTGCCTCCCGGAGATCTCTCTGTCAGGACAATGCCTGACTGAGATTGTCACTTTGCGCCATGAACTTGCGCCCCAGGACTTCCATCCCTCCGCGTCCTCGGCCTCAAATACCTCCGCCACCGCCCGAGCGGTGCAGGAGGCGGCCATCGCGGTCAGCCTCTCACACCCCAACATCGTCGCCACCTACACCTTCCAGCTGACCCCTCTGCACGAAGACAGCCGGCAGGGCGGAGCACCCTGCTCCGGGTCACTTGCCAGCGCCTGCAAAGCACCTGGAGCCAGCAGCATCAGCAGCGGCGCTACTGACCCACGGGTCGGCCCTGGCCCCCCTGCTCCTGAGCCTGAGGCGTGGCGGCTGACTCTGGTAATGGAGCGCTGCGATGCGGGCTCCCTCAGGGCGTTCCTTGGCGCCTTGAGATCGCAGGCGTCGGCCCATGCCGGGGAAGCATCCCAGCCCGGCGGCACGCTGATGCACCCAGCCACGGCCGCGAATCACCCTACTTCCCCCGACGGCTTGCGCTTCGCTGGGCCCGCTGGCGACGCGGCGCCGGTGCTGCCGCCTGTGGGCCTTCTCCCGCCTGGCGTGCTGGTGCGGCTGGCACTCCACGTGGCACGGGGCCTGGCCTATCTGCACAGCCGCGGCGTGGCGCACGGCGACCTCAGCAGCGCCAACGTGCTGCTGCGGGCCCGGAACAACGCCCAGCAGCCGATGCCTCGGGAGGCTGCCGACGGCGCGAAGCCGTGCCGCGAAGGGGCGCCCGCGCTGTCGACAGCGGTGGGGGAAACGCCGTCGCTGGGACTGAGCAGTGACGCGTCACTCCCGCTCGCCCTCAGCTCCAGCTTCTCCCTGCCAGTTGGGCCCAGCTCGGTAGCCGTGCGTTGGGCGCTCGACCTGAGACCCGACCAGCTCGCCGGCCGCGAGGCAAAGCCAATGCCGGAAGCCCAGGGCGCGACGGAGCTGCGGGCGGACGGGCCGGCCCCGGAAGCTGCCGCTGACCATCAGAGCGGCGTTCAAGGCGACAGGGGTGCGGAGCAACAGGTGCGTGGGCTGTGCTCATGCCTCTGCGGTGTGTAAATGGTCTTGGCACAAGCTAGCTAATTCGGTGTCTTCCTGGAACATCCCACCGTCTTGGTTTGTGGAAGTACGTACCGCCCAGCGGGCTCATCGTATGCGTTCCCTCCCTGTGGCAACGCACACGCGGACACTGAACGAACTGCGTGCCGTACCTTGCGTCGCTTGCATGGTGCCGCAGGCGCCCGACGTGCCCCTGCAGGGGGTGCACGAGGCCGCCTGGAGCGTGCACCAGGGCCTGATCCCGCAGCTGGCCATGGCTCGCCTGACCGCCAAGCTGTGCGACTTCGGGCTGTCGCACCGCCTCCGCACCGGGGGGCCGCACGGAGACGCCCTGACCCACATCAGCGGGCCGCAGAGGTACGTGGTGCAGTTTAGCGCGAAATGTAGAGCCAATCACAAATATGAAAAAGGAAGGAGAGCACTGGGCGATTCTTGTCCTTATACAGGCAAAGACAACCGTTTAAATGCTGGTGTGGCTGTGGATGTACGATGTAGGCCGAGGTGCTGAATTCGCAACAGGTTCTTGCTTCGGCTGCGCGCAGGCGCTCCTCCCTGTACAGCGCCCCCGAGCTGGTCCGTTACGGCCACAGTGGCTACAAGCAGGACGTGTACGCGTACGGCGTGCTGCTGTGGGAGCTGGCGTGCGGGATGCCACTGCCGGACCTGCTGGACGGACCCATGGGTCGGGCGGCGCGGGGCTGGCTGCGGGACCAGGCGGCTCCGGGCGCAATCGTTACAGCGGTGCCGACGGAGCTGCTGATTTGGCCAGAAAGCACTCCGCAGGGCATCAGGGTGCTGGCGGAGCTTTGCCTCCGGGAGCCGCCCGTCGAGCGGCCTGACATACGTAAAGTTGCGGTGACACTTGAATGTATGACTCATTAGCTAGGTTTTGGCAGTACTTGACAGGAACAATGGCTCCCTATCTGGCGCTCACTCTGTAGCAACCTCTCTGGACGGAAGGCTGTTGGAAACGGTAGCGTAACTCCTCTGACCAGGCATCATTGCGCCTGGAAACGCATGTCTGCTGGAACGCGATGTCCGCCTGAGCTCATCACGCGCATCACCGATTGAGCGTTATGCCACGACCTAACTCCGGTTCATCCTCAACTGCACACAGGGTGCCTAGCCCGCCCGACGGCATTCATTATTCGCTTCGTGACCTGAATCATCCATTCTGAATAGACGGTATGTTTTGTCTGTTCGCCATGTCACTTGACTGGTTGGACTTTGCAGGATGTGATTTGGGACCATGCTAGCTTCCAGCCACACGGTAGCGAGGCTCAGCGGACGAGTACGCCCACACCCTCTTGTATTGCATGATCGGGGGGCTCCCCTAACGCACCCTGATTGCTGATTCATCCACGGGGCAGGGGCCCGTCGTTTGTTGAGCCGTGTATGTGCTGCCTGAAGTCACGAATGGGCTGCAATAACGTACTTGTCCCTGCACGGCCCGCTGCCTATCCAGTTGCTCTACCGAATGTTCGCGTTACTCTCTACTAGGTGCGGCCGGAACCTGGCCTACTTCGGACTAGACCGCTTGTTGGCACAAAGGCTGCCTGTGGCTCCTTTTCTTGTTTTTCCTCGTCATGGAAGACGGTGCAGGCGTCGCTGTTGGGCATTGCATTTGGTATGCATGTTGGAAGCTAATGCGCGCTGTACGGATTGTGTGTAGTTTACATGGTGTTGGTGTGCTACCCGGTGCTACCCTCGCACTTCGTGCGTAGCCATAACCGCCCAGGTGCGTGCCCGCGCGGTATGCAACCCGGGCGACCTGCATGGGTACCGCGGGGCCGAGGCGAAAGGTTGGTCCGGCAATCAGGCAATTATGAGCGCCCGGCGGCAGGGTCAGGTCGATGCGCCGAGCACGGCTTGTTCCTGCCTTGGCTGGGATCGTGAGCGCCATCCCAGACGAATGCATATGGAATGTATGACAAGCGAGGGCGCTGGAGGGAGGCAGGTGGCTCTGTCGGGTTCGGGTGTGCGCACCGGAGGTTGGGCTAGCGGTGAGAAGCTGATGGCCGCGCAGAGACGTAGCTTGGCTGCGGGGGAGGGGGGATCAGGGCGTGCGATCTAGCTCAGTTTAACGAGTTCGGGGTTTCAGGGGCTATCGTGGCGCGCCCATTGTACCGCGCCCCGCGTTGCTCCATTGTCCCTCTTTCAGCTGTGGCAGAACCCAGAGTGATGCGTTCTTGCACCCCGCAACGCCGCAAGGTTACATTCGCTGGCATTTGCGCACCGCCCGCAGCAAACCAGGGGAGATCTCCCCTGCGGCAAACAAGTCTGCACATCTGCGCAACCCCAGAAAGAGTTGCGCGGTTGCACACGATATCGGATATGCAAATCAGGATCGATGATCTTTGCATAGGTGCAGTACGCGGCGGTGCCTACGACGACGACAAGTGTGCTTCTTCCGCCGCCCGAGCCTATCTATGGGTGTTGGAACCGCCAGGCAGGATAAGCCAGGCGTGTCACGGCGTCCTGACTGCATAGGTAGGCGACCAGTCGGGACCGCCTGGGCCCCTGTGGCCTACCAACACGTATACGCGGCATTAGGGCTCAGTACTAGCGCACATGCTTACCTCTGCTCATGTGCAGTGTAATACCACGAGCTCACTGCTGCAACTGTGGAGATGAACAAAGAGAAATCTGCAGACAAAGAGATGGCGCGGCGCCTGGCCGGCCACAAACCCCTCGAGACCGCCGCTTCGGCGGGGCAACGATAGATGCCGCTGTTGGCGCCGCCGCTGCGGCTGCAAGTGCTGCAAGGGCTCCAAGCCGGGATGGTGCCAGCCGCCGCGGCCCTTTATCGCGGCTTCTGTGCCGGCACTACTGGAGGCATCGCTGGCTGTGGTGGCTGCGGCTACGGCCCCTTCGGCAGGAAGCGCTGCTGCCCTCAGCTGCAGCCGCTCCGGGCGTGCCCCGCCTTCCTCAACTCCCCTGCTGTCGGAGCGTCCCTCATGGGCGGCAGCGGCTGCTGCCGCTTTGCCCCGGGCCCTTGCTGCCGCCCGCCCGCCCGACATTCCTCTGCTGCGCACCGGGGGCTACCGCGCCGCCTGTACCTGCGCTGCTGTCGGCCCTCGGCGGCGGAGGCGACCGCAGCAGCGGCCTATGGAGTCACCGTGTCAGTTTAGGTGCCTCCACATCGCTCGTCGGCAGCTGCATGCTGCATCGCCCATGATCCATGGCCCAGGATCAACGGGATCGACCTGTAGCGCAATGCCTACATATTCCGAGGAGCAGCGGCAGCTCGGCTCGCTTTTACAGTTGCAGCCGCTGCTGCCCGAGCCGGCCAGTGCTGGGCGTGCTCTGCTCGCCTTGAATGGCGGTGTGCACTCTGCGGCCTTGTGTTGGTGGCGCGGGTTGTGTTGGTGGCGCGGGTTGTGGGCTGCCCCGCCGACGGACGGCGCCTCCGCGCCGGCCGCCAAGGCGGCGGCCTGCTGGACTCGTGCCCCAGTGGCTGCCGCGGTAGTACGGCAGCATGCCCGACGGAGGAAAGGCTCACGATGCGGGCACCAGGCAGCGGCTTTCTGGCTATTGAAGCGCTCGGCGGCATTGATGGAGGCACGCGTGTATGGGCCGGGCCCGAGGGGTGCGTGGGAGGCAGGGAGGTTACTGGTTACAGGTTACACGTCCGTCAAAGCCGGGGGGGGGGCCATGGACGAGGGAGGCAGGGAGGGGGCGGGCGGGGCGGGCATATGCATCAGTTGAATCCAAGCAGGGCGTCCCGCACGAGGAGGGCCGTCCCTGATACCTACTACTGGGCCGACCCACCGTGCAAGACCGCGCCACATGTCCTGGTCCGGAGCGTGTCCCTGGCAGCCGTACAGGGCGCACGTCGTACACTTGGCCGCACGGCTGTCGTGAAAGGTCCACTGCAGAAGCGCAAGTGGTCGCCCACGGCCGTGAACCCGGCCTCAGCGGTTCGGGAGCGTTGGGGCGCTGAAGGCGCGCGCCTAGGCAGGCGCCAGGCGGGGCGCGATGCCTAACACACACATACACACACGTGCCGCATGTCCATCATGTCGAGCTGTTTCCATACCTCGGCAGGTCCCAGGACATGTTCATTAGGATGATGTGGACCGGGGGCATAAGCGCATGAGGGACGCGCGAAGCAGTTGGCTCCGGGACCGTGCTGCGTCTTCGCCGCACAACCGCCGATCAACTTCCGGTCCTTGCCGGCCCCCACGTAACAGCCGTCGGCCAACGGTTGCGTCTGCAGCCTTAGCTCAGTGGCATGCTTTGCTGTGTCCAATACTCTCTTCAGCTGCTCAATTGATGTCTGCCAAGTCAGAGCACGTTTCGCTTCAGGACAGAGGCGCAACCTTTTCATATCCCGAGAGCATCGTTCCCCACCGGAAAGAGCTGCCATGAGCGACTGTGGGCGCCGGCTGAAGATCGCTACCCCTGCCCGGAAAGCGAGCCTCCCGGAACCGAGTGAGCTTCTTTCCGCGACCGCGACCCACGGGTCCATCTCTCCCGCGCTCGCCTTATCCCCAATGTCACTGCACTCGGTTGCGAAAGCCTCGACTGTTGTCGTCCATGCGCAAGGCAGAGGCTTCTTGCCTGCTTGCCCAACAGCCCCCGCAGGCCCAGCAGCCCCCGGAGGGCATTCGTTGGAGCAGCGAGGCGCATCCCTTTCCCTCCCTTTTCCACACCGCAGCTGTACTGTAACCATGCGGGGCGGCGCGCCTGAGGAGCCTCTTGGGTGGAGAGCGGCCGACCCCGCCATCAAGCCGCCACCTCGCGACGGACAGCCAGTCGCAGTGGCCGTGTCGGCACTGCCGTGCCCCGCGACGGCGCCGATGGAACACACGGGACCGTCTCTGGCGGGGCCGCCGCCGCCGCCGCCGCTGGCGTCGGCGCCATCAGTTGCGGTGGAGCGCAGCGGCAGCGAGATGGGCAGCGCGCTGCCGTACCGGCGTCGGAGCACTGCGCCGGCGGTGGCGGCGCCACCGCCACCGTCAGTGATGGTGCCGGCCGCGGCGGCGGGACCCGCCGCCGCGACTGCGCTGGCACGGCATCAGCCGCAGGCCGCTGCCGCCGCCGGTGCAGCACCGTTTCCCGGCGCTGCCGCGCCTCTGCCGCCGGCGCTGCAGGCCTCAACCTCGCGCGTGGGTGAGTGCAGCTCCGACGATTGCGGGTCCATGCGCTGTTGCATTTACAGCTGGTGCTGCGTCCCAATGCGCCGTTTGGTCCAGGCTGTGGGCCGGGGGCTGTGCTCACCCACTGCCCCTCACAGCCGCATTTATGGTCATACGGCCACATGAGTCACGTCGTGGGACTGGTCGCAGCTCGGAGATCTGTCTTCCAAGCATCCTGTGCCTGCGTTCGACTCCGTCCGAGGCCTTCCGACACGTCCCCGCCCCGGCGCCTCTTTCCCCCGCTGCTGCTGCTACTGCCCACTGCTTTCAGGGCGGCTGCTCCAGGAGCGCTTCCGCCGCTGCCGCAGCCACCAGGCCTTCAACTGGACGCCGGAGGAGGCACCCCTGTCGCCGCCACCGCCCCCACCGCCGCTGTCGCCGCCGCTGCCGGCCGTTCAAAAGTGGGCGGCGTCGACGGTGCCGAAGCCCGGCCCAGCCGCCGCTGCAGCGGCGGCGGCCGCGCCGCCTACTCCGTACCTGTCGCCGTCCCCGTCAACCTCGCCGTCGCCGTCCCCGTCGCCGCCGCCGCCGCAAGCGACGGCAGCGGCGTCCGCGGCGAGCGGCGCCGACGGCGACTTCATGACGGCTGCGGTCTCGGAGTTGGTAGAAAGGCCGTTCCGGTTGGTGGTTGTCGCCAACCGCCTGCCGGTCACGTGCGTCCAGGACGCCCCCGGCGGCGAATGGCAACTCAAGGTACGGCAGCGTAAACCCTTGCGTGTCCCAGGTGATGTTTTGCACGCAAGCAAGGCACACACGTGCTCCTGCTGCACGGAATGTCGCGCACCGCCGTTGCATCAGGGCGCCTGCCCTCCGGCCCGCAAACTTCGCCACGCACGGACGGCTATACGTCTTAATATTTAGCACGCGCCTAACTATACAACGCATATTTTTATTTGATACGTATGCGCGCGCCAAAGGTCGGTTCCGCCGGCATGGACCGCAGGACGACCGCGCTGCTGTGCACCATGCATTGTGCGTCTGCCGTACGAACCTGTGCCGTACGCCTGCCTGTGTGTCCCTGCGCATGTGCAGGCCAGCTCTGGCGGCCTGGTGTCGGCTCTGCGGGGCCTGGGCTTCCGCAGCAGCATGTGGATCGGCTGGCCGGGTGAGACGGGCGGGTGAGCCAGCCGGGCCAGCCAGCCCCAGAGCGGTTGATGGGGTGCCCTGGGTGGGTGGGTGGGTGGGTGAGTGGACGCGGTGAATCCCACTTTGCCGTTTTTGAAACGTCTTGATGTACCGTTTTCAGTTGATGGCCGGACGCGCGAGCGGCTGGTGCCACGAGTGGGCTGGGCGGGAGAACCTCGCTACGTTTGGGTGACGGCTCGACGGGGGGATGCGGTTTGTGCCGGTTGACCAAGGGGCTGAATGGAGGGACGAGTGGGACGGACGGGACGGGAAGAGCGGGGGGCGTGTGAGTGGGTGCCATCGACCCGCGCCGGGCGGCTGACCAGCCGTCGTCGGAGCGCTCCCCCCCGATGGCCCCGTGGCGGGGGTCAGGCGCGTGGGGTGGCATCAGTGCAAGGCTCCGCTAGGGGAAACCAAGGACTGCCAAGCGGCGGCTTGCCATGTGAGGGTTCGAACTCAGACCAATCGTGTTTTGCCGCCACTCCCGCAGGCGTGTGGCTGCCGCCGGGGTCCGACCGCAACCGCCTGACGGAGCTGCTCCGGCGTGACGGCTACGAGCCGGTGTGGCTGGAGAGCAAGCTGGTGGGCCCAGGGTGGCGAGGGGGACGGGCGGGGGCGGGGGGCGTGCGGGTTGGAGGGGAAGATACCGCGGTACGGTAGTTCCTGTGGCGCGCGGGGATGTTCAAGGGGGATCTGGCACGGAGCGATAGAGACGGCGAAGGGTGGCAAAGCGGAGTGGAACGGGGTATTCGACGGCGAGAGAGTCAGGGAAGGCGTACGTACAAATGCTGCCCTAGAGCTGATCTTAATGGTCGGTGCATCGATCCGACCCGGGCTGCCGCAACTAACAGATCTTGGCCGCAGTGTGCCTCGACGCCCGTTCCGTTCCCGGTTACACAGCTTACACAGGTTCCCCGCGCCCTCCCTGGCCCCCCTATGTACTGCACCGCCCCCACACCCGCCCCCGCGCGCCAGATGGACCTGTTCTACAAGGGCTTTTGCAACAGCGTGCTGTGGCAGCTCTTCCACTACGACCCGCCCTCCCTGGAGGGCTGGGCGCGCAGCGCCGAGCAGCAGGCCAGCAGCCAGGTGGGGTTGGGGGTGTGCAGCCCGTACCCGCCGTGTGCAAACGAACCATGCACATGGCAATGATAGCACACCGGGTGTATGTGTAGTTTCTGCACGGCATTACGTACTGTGCCGTACACCCGTGCGCGATGTACATGCACACAATGTATGCCGCATGTAACGCGCCTGGCTCTGCGTCACGGCGGGGACCCGTGCTCCCTATCTTCGGCAGCAGGATCCCGCCCACCCTAGCTATGCACCCGCCCCTCGCCTGCCTCCCCTCCTCGTGTACGTGGTAAACTTGCCAAACGTGCATCGCGCCCTCACCCCTTGCTCTCCATCTCATGCATGTGGCAAACGTGGCAAACGTGCGGTCAGGCGGCTCAGTGGGGCGCGTACGTGGAGGCCAACGGGCGCTTTGCGGACGCGGTGCTAGCGACCCACGGGTCGGCGGACATGGTGTGGGTGCACGACTACCACCTCATGCTGTTGCCCGGCATACTCAAGCGGGCGGTGCCCAAGGTGGGGTGGGGTTGGCAGGGGCGGGTAGGGCGGGAGGGAGGGTGCGGATGCGATGTCGTGCGGGGTCCAGCTGGTGCCTCAACCCCGTGATTCCCTGGCCTTGCTATCTAGACCCCGACTCTGCGCGCGCCACGATGGCCCGGGCAGAGGAGCATGCCACCGCTGATCCGGCCGAGACCGAAGCCGCAACAGCAACGGCAGCATGCTCCTCGAGAGCTAGAGTACAAGGTACACGCCCGTCAAATCTGGGGGCGCTAAAGCCAGGGGATGGACGAGGCGAGCCCCCATCAGCCCCAGCGACGACTGCAGTGCACAGCCCCTGGCGACCCTTGCCGGCCCATGGCAGCACCGGCAGCAGACGGTAAAGCGGCAGCACATGTCGAGGCGGCAGAGCCGCTCGAGGGCGGTGCCATCGGCCCATCGCCGCAGCCTGCGTGTGTCAATGGCTGGCCGTCAGCAGGTCGTCCAGCCCCGGTCTCCCGCTCATGCCTCCCACTCACGCATACGGGGCAAGGACCGGCGGCTGGAGCGGACCGCACGGCTCAGCAGTCGGCATCATCTTGTGGACATACATGCTGTGTCCTGCACCTTGCGGCAGGACCGCCCCGTCTGCCCGGTTCCCCATCACATCCCCGTCCTCGCAGATGAGGGTGGGTTTCTTCCTGCACACGCCCTTCCCCTCATCCGAGGTGTACCGGGCGCTGCCGGTCCGAGAACAGGTGAGCGGCGGCGGCGGCGGTGGCGAAAGCCGCCTGTGGGTGAGCCCTGCTGGCCCCGGCAGCTCGCACTGCGGGCGGCAGCCAGGCCAGGCGGGCCGGCAGACGCGGAGGCAGGGCTGGTCTTTCTCCGTCTCTGGTGCGTCCAGTGCGAGGCTGTCCCGAGGCTGCTGTACGTCAGGGGCTTCCCGCTTTCGCCAACTCAGTCCCGCACGGGCCGGCTTGCGGGTCCATAACGCAGGCCCCCCTCCAGCCTGCGCTGACCGCGCAACGGGCTGACGGACATTATGCACTCGGCGCAGGGCAACGCAGGGGAGAACGGAGCTGGTTCTCACCCGTACCGCCACGCATCCCACACCGCCACACTTGTTCCCGCCGCCGCCACTGTGTGGGGACCATTCCGCCCGACCGCTCACGTACAGATCCTGTCCGGCGTGCTGGCGGCCGACCTGGTGGGCTTTCACACCTACGACTACGCGCGCCACTTCATCTCCGCGTGCGCCCGCATTCTGGGGCTGGAGGGCACGCCCGAGGGTGGGTGCGCGGGCGTGTTGGTTGGATTGGTTGGGTTAGTTGGGTTTGAGTCGCTAGCTTCTCTTGATCGCCGCCGTCCGCACGTGCGCGGCCGTGGCGTTGGTTGGGGCCATGGGGGCTGGCGGTTGGCGGTTGGTGGCGCCCTGTTCACCTCCCGTACGTTCCGCCCGGTCCCTGCCGTGTGCACACCCCGCAATGTCTTGAACTTGGCGTCCCGAACGTTTTACTCCTGGCGCCGTGCCGCCGCGCGCAGGCGTAGAGACCCACGGGTCGCTGACCCGCGTGGGCACCTTCCCCATCGGCATCGAGACCTGCCGCTTCGTGCGCGCGGCGGCCGACCCCGATGTGGTACGGCAGGTGGCAGCGCTGAGGACCCGCTTCGTGGGGCGCAAGGTACAAAGATATCGTACAGCTCCCTGCATCTGTTGTTATGTGTGTGCAATGATGGGACTTGAGGCGGGAAATGGGCTGATCACACACGTCTGGAGACGGTGGAGGCGCATTACGCCTCTGCCATGTTCGCTGGGCAGCTGCCGTCTCCATGTAACTCTTTACTTTGCCTAGGCTACAGTACGTGACGCGACGCCGTACGTCGTATGCCGTGGTCCGTACGCACGCAGATAGTGCTGGGCGTTGACCGGCTTGACCCGATCAAGGGCCTGCCGCACAAGCTGCTCGCGTTCGAGAAGCTGCTGGAGGAGCAGCCCTACTGGAGGGACAAGGTGCGTTCCGGCTTCCTGGGGTGGGGGCCGCGAGCCGGGGGATGGCAGTCCGGCTGCGGGCTGGACTGGGTCTTAGAGTTTCTGTGCTGGAGCCTGGAGGTTTTCGCGGTCGGCTGGCGACCAAGCGGCTGTCGGTGGCTGAGGGATTTCGTCGTCGTCGTGACGGTGTCGTCAAGCGTTGACCAAGCGGGCCTCGTTCCCAAGCGGGCCAGCAACGCCTGTGTGGGGTGGCGGTGCGGGCCCTGGCACCTGCCAACCCAGCGCGCGTACGAGCAAGGCGCGTAAAGAATGGGCTTGCTCTCGGCCCTGACCGTGTCATGGTGCTCCACGACCTGCCCTCTGCGCCGCCCGGCTGCTGCACTCGCCCGCTCTCGGCCCGCACGCACGCCGGTCGCCCCCCTCAGGTGGTGCTGGTGCAGATCGCCGTACCCTCCCGTACGGACGTCCCCGAGTACCAGCACCTCAGCAGGTGAGGCGCAGCGCGCAACCCATCGCGGTATGGTGGTATGTGTCCGAACGGACTGTGTGACCACATGACGTCCCACCACATAGTGGGGCACACTCTGTACCTGTAACTGTATGGGAGGGAGGGAGGAATGAGGGAAGGGTGTCGCATCGCCTGGCGTGCTCTGCAGCTGGTCCAGGGTCCTCCATCCATGTGGGGGCGTCAGGGATGCAGGGCGTCAGGGTTACGAGCGAGGACGGGCAGGCGTCCCCGTTGGCCTGTTGGCCGGCTCGGTCGGCCGGTACTCCTCAACTCTGCGACCTTCGCACCGTACGTGCACAGCCCGGCTACCCCCCCCTGGACCCGACTCCCGCGACATTTCGCGCGTGAACGTGGGCGTGTGTGTGTTTGTGTGTGTAATTTGCGCGATCAGTGAGACGCTGCAATGAGGGGAGCCACACATGCGATCGCTCCCCCGCCTTCCCCCCTCGTACAGCATCGTGCACGAGATCGTCGGCCGCGTCAACGGTCTGTACGGCAGCCTGACACACGTGCCCATCCACTACCTGGACACGTGCCTGGCCTTCAGCCAGCTGGTGGCGCTGTACGGCGCAACCGACGTGGCGCTGGTCACCTCGCTGCGGGACGGCATGAACCTGGTCAGTTGGGCGGTTGGTCAGTTGGGCCTACAGTTACGGTGGTTGACGGTTTGGACAGGCTGGGACCCTGGGGAGACGTGGGGAGGGGCGGGCGGGCGATTGGGCAGCAGCTGGCTGGCTGGGTACAGGTGCAGGTGCGGGTGCGGGTGCGGGTCCGGGTGCTGACGGATAGCGCAGCAACTCCCGGCAGGGGAAAACGAGGCTCGCCGTTTGCTCGCCAACGTGCTCTGCGCGCATGCTCGGCCTTTGCAATCATTGCCTGCCGTGAGCGGCCGCTCGTGTGAGTGTGCTGTGCGCCGTACTGCCGTACTGCCGTGCAGGTGAGCTACGAGTTTGTTGCGTGCCAGGGCGACGGCAGCGGCCCCGAGCCGCCCGGCGTGCTTCTGCTGTCCGAGTTCGCGGGCGCGGCGCAGGTGGGTGCGACGGCGGGTGCTCTGCGTTGGACTGC
>LSYV01000010.1:692090-717923 GCA_001584585.1 Gonium pectorale | reverse complement strand
GGGGGCGCTGCATGCGGCGCTCAACATGGGGCCCGAGGAGCGGCGCGAGCGACACGCCTCCAACTATGCGCACGTGCTGGTGGGGGCCGCGGGGGGGGGGAGTGGGGGGGCGGGTGGACGTGCGGGGACTCGGGAGAGGAACCGGAGGGCGTATGTACGTGCGGGGCCGCGGAAGGGTCGGGTGGAGCGCATGAGGCTCCAGTTGGAGGCGGGGTGAGCAAGGGGGACCTGGTCCGTTGCGTGCGTGCTCGTGGTGGTGGCTGTCAAGGGCATCCTTCACATAGCGAGTCCAGCGTACGGCTTGTGGCGCTCAGTGCGCCCACCGGTGCGCCCGCCGCATTGCGCTCCACCCCGCCCCATCCCTCCCCGCCCCATCCCTCCTTCCTCTCCCCCACCCCTCTCGCAGACCCACACCGCGCAGCACTGGGCCGACACCTTCCTGTCGGAGCTCAACGACACCCACATCGAGGCCGACCTGCGCGGCAGGGCGGCGGCGCCGCAGGTGCGTGCGCTACGGCGCAAAAAAACAGCGTGCGCAAAGCCATGGCCAGCAGACGGGCAGCCAGCCAGCCAGCAAGCAACCCAGCCGGCAGCCGGCACGCGCGTGTGCCGATGTGTCTTCCCCCCGTTACCCCCCCCCCTGCCCCCTCCCCTTGCGGAAGAGTGCATGCACAGCATGTGTGTGCCGGGCTAGGGGGGACGGTGTTGCGGTGGCGTCTGCCCGCATCAGGTTTCAGAGCCAGGGTCATTTGCGGCCGCCCGGGCGGATGCCGCCCCCCCCCCCCGTGAAAACCCCCCTCCAACCCCACGCCGCCCCGGGGACAAGCCCCGACGTGCCCGTGGGGGTACGGGCCGAGGCTGCAAGCCGTGTACGGCTATGTCGTACACCGCCCATCTGGTCACAAGGATGCGCTGGATGGCCGGCCTCGGCCCTGCACCGTGCACCCTCACGCGCTGCTCCCGGCCGGCCGCCTCAGCCCCCACCCCGCTATGGCTACGGCGGGTCGGGAGCCAACCGGCTCGTGTGGCCTGCAGCCCCTGTGTGGCGTGCCCGTGATCTGAATCTGCATCTGTACACCCGCCCCCGCCCCCGCACCCACACAATCAACGGCGGGTGGCCCGCACCACGCAGCTCGACGTACGGCAGGTGCTGGAGGCGTACGGCAGCAGCCGGCGGCGGCTGTTCGTGCTCAGCTACAGCGCAGTGCTCACGGCGGGCGGAGAGGCGGCGGCGGGGCCGGTGGGGCCGGCAGCGGCGGCGGGGCCTTCGAGCCGGTGCGCTGGCAGGGGGGGGGGCTGGATGAGTGGGGGAGCACGGCACAACACCGGGCGGGATTGTGCGGTATGTGGGTGCACATCGATCACATCAATAGATGGAGTTAATGCTGGAAGGTTTCAGTGCCTTCCCCGTTTCTGGTTATCGTTTTTTCAGTCTTCCGGTGTGGGGACCATCGGAGCAGCGGGGATGCAGCTCCATTGGGCGAGACGGTCGCTGCCGGTCGCGCCGATGTCCGCCTCCGCGCCCACCAACCGGGGGCTCCTCCCGCTGCCTCTGGCCCCTAGTCTCCGGACCCGAGCCCGCTCACCCGCCCCCTAACACTCTTCCCGTGCCGTGCCGCCGCCATGACGCCCCCAGCAGCGAACGGCGGCGGCCCCAGCGCGGGCCCCCACTGCTGACGGCCGCCCGAGTGGACCCCCGGATGATGGCGGCGCTGGGGCGGCTGTGCCGGGTGAGGCCCCATGCGGGGGGGGAGGGGTGCTGCCGTGCTTGTGTTGCGGGCTGCTGCGGACGCGCATCGTGCTGAGGTGGGCGAGCTTGCAAAGGCATTCTGGGGTGGATGGGTGGGCGGGTTAGGGCGCTGGGCGCTGGGCGCAGATGTTACGTGGGCGCATTTAACGATGTGGGGGACGGACAGCCAGTTCTATTTGTGGCGCGCGAGGCGGAGCGGGGGGGGGGCACAGAGGGCGCCGTGTCAGTTCCGCGGTCTGGCGGCAGGGATGGACTGACAAGGCATGACGACTTGCTGCTCACATTCATCTCTCTCCACCACACCAGAGGCAACAGCCCCACTGCCGTACCGCCGTACCGTTGCGATGCGGATCCAACCACGCATCACCTGCCGCCCGTGGACACAGCCCCTCTGGGGAGCCTGTAATCTGTATCTGTATGTGTGGACAGGATCCGGCCAACGTGGTGGTGCTGATGGGTGGCTGTGAGGCGGGGCGGATGGAGGCGCTGGCGGGGCGGCAGCTGGCGGGCGCGTGGCTGGCGGCGGAGAACGGACTGCTGGTGCGGCCGCCGGTGCCGCCGGAGGCGCTCGACGGCGACGACGACAGCGGAGGGGCTCCGGCGGCGGCAGCGACAACGGTGCCGGCGCGGCAGGCGGCATACTCCCCCTCCTCCTCCTCCGGCCACCCGACCGCGTCTCAGCCACCTCAGCCGCCGCTGCCCCGCGGCTGGCGCTGGCTGCCCGGCGGCCCGCCCGCCTCGCTGCCGCCGTCCGCCCTCCCCTCCGCCTCACCCTCGACCTCCCCCTCCCCCCGCGGGCTGGCGGCCGCGCGCTGCGTGCTCGACTACTTCTGCGAGCGGACCCCCGGGTCGTTCGTGGAGGCTCGGCAGACCAGCCTGGTGTGGAACTACAAGTACACGGGTGGGGCGGGCGGCTGGGCGGGGGGGGGGGCCAAGGACGTTCCCTGTGGGCGGGCGGCTGGGCGGGCGAGTGGCTGGGTGGGCGGCCGGGGGAAACGACGTGCGGGGCCCCCGGTGGTTCGAGGGGGGAATCCATCCCCCCGCATTCATCCCTCGACGGCACGTGAGACGAGCGCGTGTGTGGCATCGGCATCGGCACGGAGGGATTGAGCAGTGCTGTCCGCTGAGGCTTAGGACCCTGAAAAGGGGGAAGGGGGGTCCCGACGACCGCTCCTCTCCGCTGTCCGCGCCACGTTGGCTCTTATCCGCGAAGTCCCGGCAAGCGGCGACGCACACAGGTTCACCCACCTCACCCCATCCCGCCTGCTACCCGCGCCGGGCCCTGTGCGAGCCGGCCTGCCTGCCCCGCCGGCGCCCTTTCGCCCACCTCGCCAGCCCCTGCCGCCATGCTGCGTGCTGCCCCCAGACGCCGAGTTCGGGTCGCTGCAGGCGCGGGACCTGCTGCAGCACCTGCGCGCCGGGCCGATCGGGAACGAGCCGCTGGAGGTGGTACAGAGCGGCCGCAGCGTAGAGGTGCGTGCGGCAGTCGTACGGGAGAGGGCCGATCTTAATGTACGGGAGCGGGGAATAGTACCGTACGTCATACATGCCGACGGGCCGCTGCAGCAGGGCAAGGAAAGGGCATAGTAGGATACGTCTCCCCCCGAACCCCATCGTCTCCATCACCGCTCGGCCCCTGCCCACAGCTCCTCCCCCTTATCCTTTCCACCGCCTGCCTGCCTGGTCCCGCGAAGTGTGATACCCAAACCCCTTCCACTTGAGCTTTCTGTCAAGCGAGACGACCACGTCCCTCCATGCCCCTCCAGATCCGGCCCGTGGGCGTCACCAAGGGCACATCGATGATGCGCCTGCTGGGCCTGCTCGCGGGCGGCGGCGGCGGCGGTCCGCCTTCAGGGGGCGGCGGCGCCGCCGCCGCCTCAACCCCCGACTCTGGCGGCGGCCGCAGTGCCAGCCGCGGGTACGGCGGGTTCAACGGGCATGGCAACGGTACCAGTCGCAACGGCGGAGGCGGCGGGAGTTGGCGGCGCGTGGGTGCGGGCCGCCGCCGCCTCAGCATCGACGGCGGCCGCCCCAGCGTTGACGGTGGACGGGGCACCCTGCTGCCCTTCCGCGCTGGCGGCGGCGCCGGCGGCGCATCTGGAGCGCCAGCCGTCGGCGGCGGCAGTGATGGCAGGGGCGGCAGCCGCGAGGTGGAGCAGGGAAGCAGCGGCGGCGACGGCGGCGGCGGTAGGGACGCCGCCACCGCAGCAGCCGCTGCGGCAGGCTTTGACTTTGCGCTGGTGGTGTGCGGCCACCTGACTCCCCGGGACGAGGACATGTTCATCCTCTTTCGGGACGATGGCAACAGCGGTGGCGGTGGCTGTGGCGCCTCCGCCTCCGCTGTCAGGGCCCCCGACGCCAGCGGCCCCGCCAACGGCTTTGCCGCCAATGGTCTCGTCCAAAACGGCGGCGGCGGTCAGGCCATACCTCATGCCCCTGCGCCGGCATCACGTCCGCAAGTGGCTGAAGGCCTTGGTGCTAACGCCGGCGGTGGCGGTGGCATCGGCGGTACCGGCGGCGGTACCGGCGGCGGCGACGGCGGCGCGCCCGGCAACCGCCGCCGCTGCGCCTCCTTCACGGTGGCTCTAGGCCGCCGGCCCAGCTGCGCCTCCTCCAGCCTGGGGGGCGGCGGCCAGCTGGTGGACCTGCTGCAGGCGCTGGCTGCCGGGCGGGTTAGTGGGAGGCCGAACGGCTGGGGGGCTGGGCGGCGGGGAACGCGCCGGTTGGGGGCGCGCGGGGGCAGGGGCCGGCAGTTGGCAGTTCGGAGTGTGTGTGTGGTGGGGGGGGGTGCCGGTTGGCGCGCGTCCGGGCTTATGGTGGCGGCCATCGGTTCCGGTGGGCGGCGGCGGGGAGCGCGCCGGCAGTGGGTTGAAAGGCATTCTCAATAGAGAAGCCTGGTGGCTCATGCCTCTCCCGATTGAAACAATTGGGAGCTGAGCGCTAGCGCCATCCCTCCCTGTGGGTCCTACGCATATATGGACCACGAGACCCGTGGTCTGAACGGGCGGATAAGCCCGGACCGGGGGCGCGGGGACAGGGGCCGGCAGTTGGCAGTTCGGAGGTTTGGGTTTGGTTGCCGAACGCTGGTTGGCGCGAGTCCGGGCGTGTGGTGGCGGCCATAGCTTCTACCTGGGGGGGGGGTAGGGCTGGCCGCTGCAGACAACACACAGCCACACGAGCGCGGTGGGGGGAGGGGGTGGGCGTCGGAGGGGGTGGGTGGGCGAGCGCGTGAGGGGGTGGGGGTGGGCGGCGGAGAGGGGGGCGAGCGCGTGGGCACGGTGGTGGGCGGCGTAGCGGCACTGGGGCGGCAGTAGTCCGGGCGGTGGTGCTGGTGGAGCTGTCCCTCCGGACGTATGGCGCCCCCGTGCTTGGCCGCGCCCCGTCGGCCCCTCCGCCCCACCGCGTCACCCGCCACCACTGAACTGCCGAAGCCACGAGCACTCGCGGGCCTTGCTGCGCACTTGCCTGCCCGCGGGCCCGCGGGCCTGGCCCCGGCACGCACGGGATCAACAGCATCAAGACACACGCGACACACGCGACATGCGCCCCTCGCACGACCCCACCGCAGGCGGCGGCCCCGAGCCAGGGCGAGCCCCCCGGAGCAGCTGCAGGGACTGCGGCGCCGATCAGCGACCCCAACAACCGCCGCCGCCAGGGGGTTGTCGCGGACGCGCCGCCCCAACCACACTCTCATGAGCGGTGGCAGCCGAAGGCTGGTGGAACCTCCGCGATCCGCACTCAACGGCGCGGCAGCGACGGTGACCTGGGCGCCGCTGGCACCGCCGCCGGCGCCGCCGCCGGCGTCACGACGGGAAACGGGATCGCGGAGTGTACGGCGGGGCGGCGGTCTGCACGTGTGCACGAGCCGCATACGACAGTACGGCAGGCCTCGGAACCGAGCGAGGGCGAGTCTCCCTTTACGGCCGACGGGGCGGGCGGCGGCGGCCGCAGTGGCTCTGACGCCGACGCCGACGCCGACGCCCCTGACGCAAATGACGGCGACGGCGACGGCGGCGACGGTGACGGTGACGGCACCACCTGTCCAGCGCCGTACAGTCTAGCTGCCGTGGACCCGACGCGGCAGCGCCTCTTCCAACCCCCCTTGCCGCCGTCGCCGCCTCCGTCAGGGCCGCTGCGACCGCTGGCTGAGCCCCTGTCGGCCTTCCCGTCGCCCGTCCTCCCCGCCGCGGCCTCGCCTCTTGCCTTCGGCGGGACTCCCCTCCAGGCCTTCGCGCGCTGGGCAGCCGCGCCGGCGGCGGCTGGTGCCGCGGCAGTGCACAGCGGCAGCAGCAACAGCGGCGGCGGCCGCAGCGGCGGCCGCGGGTTTGGCAGCGGGGCCGCTGGCGGCGGCGGCGGCGGCGGGTGCGGCTTCCCATCCGAGCTATGCCGCCTCGAGTCAGCCTACTCAAGCGACCCGCTCGCGCTGGACCTCCTGCTCTGGGAGGCCGCGTCTAGCTGCGCCAGCGGGACCGCCGGCGGGGGGACCGCTGCAGATGGCGGTGGCGGCGCCGGCGCCACCGGTGGGGGAAATGAAGCAGGTGGTGGTGGTGGCGGCGGCGGCGGTGGAGGCAGGGGCGGCCGGGTTGGGTTCGCGGCCGGCTTTGGGGGCAGTGTCGGGTCGGGCCTGTCACGTTTCCCGGGAGCGGCGCCCGCACCCGCGGGGACGTCTCTGAGCTAGGAGCGGCAAGCAGAACGAGGAGGAGGAGATACGGGCGGGGGGGGGGGCACGGCGGGGGGGAGGAGGTGTGCATCGACCGTAGGGTAGCGATCGGTGCGGGGGGTACGGGGGTTTGAAGGGAGTGGAGCTATAAAAAAAGAGAACCAGAAACGGGGAAGGCAGCCTCTACGGACATACACACCCGAAGGTGTGATGTTTCCAGCAGCAGGTGCCGAGTACAGGGCATGCATGGCTGGCGACGTAGGTATACGAGCAGACGGCCCCCTCGAGCTGTGATGCACGGGGCGTAGCACCGGTGCAAAAGGCCGCGTGTTGAAGAACATGGTGTGCACTCTTCTTGGGTCTTGGACGCCTGTGCCTGAGCTAGTCCAGGCCGTAAGTGGTACAAGGCGTGAAGGCAGTGGGCCAGAGGGCCGACCCGCGGTTCCGGCCCGTGCATTTGGACCCAACTGATCTAGGTTAGTCACCGGTTATAGGCGAGAGCTAGATCAACATGTCGTCGCAACATTCGCTTTGCAAGACGTAGCGGGAGCGCTACGACCGGCCGACTTCCTAAACTTGCAGCCCGCATTCCAGCACCGGTATGATCCTCCATGGCGCTCATGTGTAAGCCATGTATTCTATGGAAAACTGATGCGGGCTGAATGCTGCAAACGCAACATATGTGGCCAGTTTGTTGGCCAGCGGAGGTTGCACCTTTGCGTGCATAGCACCTCCAAGAAGGCTACAAAGTGAAGAAGGCATGCACATTCATTATGGCTCGCTGGGGCGTCTGTAGTAGCGTCAGCGTTATACTACGGCAAGTTCGAGGTTTCGGCCCCGACCGTTCAAAGACTGCCGCATGTGCACTGAGTCAGACGATAGCTGCAAACCAACTTCGTGCCCAGCGGCTAAATTGCAGTGAACTGCGGATAAGAACACTCTGCGTCAGCCATGTCAGCAGTGTTGGGCCAGCGCTCCCTCGGGCTTCGCCCCGCCGGCCTCCGCGGCAGCTGCGTAGCTCGCCGCTCGCTCGTGGTTGTTGCCAATGCGGCAAAGGACCCTAATGCACCGATTCAGGCAAGTAGCCGTGTTGTTGCACCCGACCACTGAGTATGCCAGCAAGCAAGCACAGTTCCACATGTATTACATTACATTTTTCTCCTTCTACATGCAGAGCAACCCGCTGGGGACGCTCTCCTCACAGTCTGGAACTGTCTCCGTGCTGCCTCGCTCGGAAGAGGCCCGGCGATACTGGCGCACGGTGCGTGTCAATCAGTAGCGATGTGGTATGGTTGCGGTCGCCGCAAAATGAAGCTTCGAACTCTCAACCGCCGAACGTCTCCGCCCACATCAGGTCTACGACTTCCCGCAATGGCAGAAGCACCGCAGCTCGTACCGCTTCGCAGAGCGCCTTTTCCAGCTCTCACAGTGAGTGATGCGCGGCGATGGGGGGGGGGCGTGGGGAGGGGGGCGTGCTACTCCCTATGGTGCACGCCGTCTCCTTTAACAAACGCACACGCGCCACGGGCTGGCGGCTGAGATGCCTTCGCTAGCTACCTCTTAGGCCTTTTTTCTGCACTCCATCACGCACACACAACACATTCGACCCCCTGGTCCCCCCCCCTTCCCCTTCCCTCCCTAAGGTCGCACATTCTCCAAAACGCTCTGCCTTCCATCTCGTGGGTGACCCTCGTCGCGACCGCCGTTGCCGCCTACGGCACGGCGTACGACGCCGAGATGCTACCGGAGATCCTCCCCTCCATCGCGCCCAACGCCTCCTGCACGGCCTTCATCTCCAACACCTCGGTCGCGCTGTCGCTGCTGCTGGTGTTCCGCACCAACAGCAGCTACGGGCGGTGGGATGAAGCGCGCAAGATGTGGGGCGGTCTGCTCAACCGCAGCCGCGACATCATGCGCCAGGGAGCCACGTGCTTCCCCGACGACCAGGTGATGAGGGAGCCGGCAGGGGTGATGTCATTGATGATAGAGGAATGTGGGGGATGGGAGAAACGGGTCGCAACACGGAGTGCGGGTGGCAATCCGTGTGGCGGTCTCGGGGCGCGTGGGTCCTCCCTTCGTTTAGCGGGAGGCGCAGGAGAAGCACTCGTACCCAAACAGGTTCGGCTCTGACTCCTTTAATTGGACGGAGTCAGACGGGTTTGGGGGTCCTCTCCGGCATCTTCCGGACGGTCAGGCAAGGTACAAACACGGGGTCGAGGACGCGTCACAGGACGCTGCAGTGAGGCCGAAACTCTTGGGGCGACCGGAGTGGGACGCGCCCCTTGCCCCTTGCCAAGAACGCATGGATAGCGCACGCGCACCTTCCAGGCCGGGACCAGTGATGGGGCGTGATCGGCACTGCTCTGATTCACGCGGGGACCGGCCGCCGCGTTCTTACCGCTGCGGCTTGGGCGTTGGCGACCACTGCTGCGGTGGCTCCCACCCGCGTTAGCAAGCGACGTGCCGTTGGTCCCGATGCGGCCAGCCGGTCAGCGCCAATGGACCAGCGGGCGACCATTTCAACCCCTGCGTTTAATGCCGTCTCAGCGTCTTCCCCCGGGAGGGCAGGACTCCACCCGTGAAGCCATACCCAGCACACCGCCCCGCCCCCTCCATCCGCCACCCCCACCTGCCGGATGCAGGTCGAGGCCAAGAAGGCGCTGGCCCGCTGGGTGGTGGCCTTTGCCCGCGCGCTGCGCATCCACTTCCAGCCCGAGGTGACGCTGGAGAGCGAGCTGAAGAACATCCTGACGCCCGCCGAGCTGGAGATGCTCGCCAAGAGCCAGCACCGGCCAGTGCGCGCCATCCACGCCATCAGCCAGGTGGGCGCGCGCGTGCAGGAGCCGAAGTCAAAGCGCCTCTCTGAAATTCGCCTTGAGTGCATAGCTTCCCGACGATGTGGATCAAGCGGGCATTGCCAGCCCCCTGGGGACGAAGCAGTTGGCTGGACGGGCCAAGGGCGCTGGGATGCCCGAGGGGCGGGCGTGTGAAGGTCGGGGCGTAGCGAGGGCGGCTACTGAACCTTGCCGGCAACCGGCTGAAGTGACGGGGGGCGGGGTCACTAACAGAGGCGCGACTTGGCAAATCAGGCTCAGCTACCGGTCAGCTGAAGGCAGTCAGCTACCCGTCAGTCGGCGGGGCTGCTCGGAAGTGGCCATGACCCAACGGCTGAGGCCACGTCACGGGGATGGGCGGTCTGGTATGGTATGGTTGCACGCGCAGCGCTGGTGCTGTGGCAACGGCCGTGTTTGCACGTGGATCACTTGACAGCGCAAGCAGCGCACCCGCACCGGGCCCACCGCATCCACCCCGCACCCCGTTCCTGGCGCCGCTCGCGTGAGCTCACTCCCCGGCCCGCCCCGAACACCTTCCTGTCCCCTGCCACCGCCCGCAGATCATCCAGTCGGTGCCCATGAGCTCCATCCACCAGATGCAGATGTCGAACAACCTGACCTTCTATCACGACGTGCTGGGAGGCTGCGAGCGCCTGCTGCGCGCGCCCATCCCCGTGTCGTACACGCGCCACACCGCCCGCTTCCTGTTCGCGTGGCTCACGCTGCTGCCGTTTGCGCTCTACCCGACCGTTGGCTGGGGCGTGGTGCCCGTGTGCACCGGCATCGCGGCGGTGCTGTGCGGCATTGAGGAGATCGGCGTGCAGTGCGAGGAGCCGTTCGGGTGAGCGCTAGGGCCCTTCGAACGGGTTAGGGGAAAGGGGAAGGTGGGGAGGCATGGGCTGCTGCTGCTGCGGTGAGACCGCGCGGCGCGAGATGGGCGGGTAGCAACGTCGGGGGCTGTCTTGTGCGGAGCGGAAGCAGCGCACCGGTATGCGCATGGCGGGTGTCGGAGGCGGGTGTCGGACCCAGGCGTGGCGTGAGCTCACGGGGACGCGTGCAGCACGGGCTCAGGGCAACCCGCCCCGGCTGCTGCTGGAGCGAGAGCCCTGAGCGGCTCTTTCTCGTGTGCGCAGGCGTGCGTAATCCGGGACTCAGACATCATACACGGGCCTGCTGCTCCCTTCTCGCACCCACCCGCACAACGCCTGATGGTGACCGAGCGTCATGTGCGCCCCGGCTCTGCCCCCAGCCCACCTCCCCCCCCTCCCGCCCTCCTGGCTCCGCCCCGCCCTCCTCCCCCCGCAGCATCCTGCCGCTGGATGTGATCTGCAACCGCATCCAGGCCGACGTGATGGCCACCCTTAAGGACGACGCCGACACCAAGACCGTGCTGGCGGAGGCCGGCCTGCTCAACCTGGTGCCCTCGGCCGCCGCCGCCGTGCCGGTCGCCAGCGCCGCGCCCGCGGCGCCGGCTGCGGCGCAGCAGCCCGCCATGGCGGGCTCTGCGTCGTCGTCGTCAGCAGGCCGGGGGCCGTCGAACGGTCTGCAGGTGCGGGTGGCGATCGGCAGCCAGGACAAGCAGTAATGGCGAGGGGTATCGGGAGGGCGGCACATAGCTGCCCCTCGGCTCTCATCCAGACCAACTCGTGCCGCGTCGCAGCAGGCGCAGCGGCGTGGCGCGGCGTGATGGCTTCGGCGCTGGCGGCGCCGGCCATGTCGACGCGAGGTTCGGCCTGAGCGTTACAGGAGCTGTGAGCCAACAGGAGTTCAAAAAGAGTGTGGGACGCGAGAGTGAGCGTGTGCTGTTGGTTCGGCGCAGCGACGCTGCGTTGCGGCCATCACTGGGGCGTCGTGACCCGAGCGATGTGAGGCCCCAGGACGGCTACCGAGACACTTTACGACGAGCTGTACGACTGTACGGCAGTTTGGTTACTGCGACACGCTCGCACAAATGCTTACTTACGTGTTGCTGCTGTTGTGCTTTTACCCCATCGTAGCCTGTACCAAATAACTGACACGACAGTGCAGAGAAAGCGCAATGTTGTTTTGCCCGTGGGTCTCTATTTCCTTGAGCGCTTCTTTCCCTTTCCGGAGCTGGTGGAGTGTGGTCGATGAGTGCGCTTGGAAAGCCGTATACTTCGTACAGCAGCAGGACATGATGCTTAACTTGCACTCTGCACGCTTGGACATAGTTTTCAGGGCAGCTCTGCTGCTGCTTCGGCGGCGCCGCTGGCTCGCGATCGGAAGGCACAATTCGGACTCATGTTCCATGGCCCGCGGCAAGAGTTTCTGGCGAGCATGGCCGCTGTGGTGTGAGCCATCGTAGGAAGTGCGACTGCACGGATGCTCCAGAGTGCTGGTTATGAACATTTTTGTGTGGCCGGAGTGCGGCAGTGGGGCCGGAAGCGTGTTGGAATCCTTGATAACCGCCTGATTCGGGTCACGATGATGACTCTGCTGGCTGGCTTATGTTGATGACGGTCGCATTGCTGCCCACAAGTGTCATGACGTACTTGACTACACAATGTGCGAGATCTCGGATGCGAGCTTCAAGCCCTTGCGCCAGTGGTAACCAGAAATGGTCTATAGAGGAGACGGTGGCAACCTTCAGCAAAGTAGGCAGAGGGACCGCACAAAATACGGACCGTTGCGGGCAGCTAAGTGGGATTATGGGCAGACGAAAGAAGCCCAGAACTCACAGGTACACAAGGCAGTTGAAGGGCAGACGGCGGAGCAACAAGTGAAACCGTGGATACAATAGCGGACACCGATACTTTCCAGCTTCTTCAGTTGAGGTGCAGGTGGGCGGAGCACCTTGCCCTTCTGATAGGTCCAAGCGGGAGGGTTTCAGGGACTACATGCTGGGATAGTCGGCAAAACACACCGTGTCGTGTACGGAATGCTGCGGCGCGTGCTGCGGATGTGTAACAGTGCGCATGATGTGCATCATGTTGGGTACCACAGGGTATAGCCTTTGCTGAAGCGACTCGCTTACGGTATCACGCGCCAAAGAACCAAGCTCTTGCGTCCCTGATGGCAGACGTCAAGGCCGAGGCGAAAGCCGAGGTCATCAACATCACGATCAAGTGAGTCAAAATGTTTTACAGCTGCCGTGATGCAGCACCTTGCCGCTTCTTGGACAGCGGAATTGGCGCGGAGCCTGGCGGTTTAACTGCTGCACTATTCCTTGCTGTTTGTTCTTGTCTTATCGACGAGGTAGACATCTTTTGCGCACTCGCATCGGCACGCGCAGGCCAGGAGCGGTAGGCCCCGCCCGCGGTAGGCCCTGCCCGCGGTAGGCCCCGCCCGCCGCCCGCGGTAGGCCCCGCCCGCGGTAGGCCCCGCACGCCACCTTGTGCGACACCGCCAGGTGTGCCCCTGCGCTGCAGGACCTCAGATGGCGAGGTGGCTTTTAAGATTAAGAAGAGCACCAAGATGAGCAAGGTGGGGGAAGCAAAGGGGTTCGGGGGGGCGGGGTCCCGCCAGTGCCCTACAGGTTCCATACAAGTACGCGGGGCCATGTCCATCTCCATGGCACGCGAGGGCAGACTAGCGCGTCATATCTCTGCACCTGCATGCTTCCCGGTCCCTTGCGTGCCGTCCCGTACCTACAAAGCATTGCGCGCGGGGGCGCAGCGCAGCCAGATCCCCTGCTGCCATGTTCCCGATCCAAGATCGGATACCCCCGCCGCCCTCTCCCGCGCCTCTCGCCCTCACCGGCATGCTTGTGCGCCCCCCCCCTCTCCTCCGCTTTTTGCACCACTGCTTCACCGGGTGGCTCCATCGGGTGCTGCCCCCTGATGGGTGCACCCGCCGCGACAGTCGACCGAGCGGCCATCCGTACCATCGCAATCCATCTGCACAGCCCAGACGTTCTGCCATAATGTTCGCGCCCTGCACCCCACCTGCACCCCACCTGCACCCCACCTGCACCCCACCTGCACCCCACCTGCACCCAGCCACAACCAAGCTCAGCATTGGTGGCGCATGAGGCCTGAGGTCCCCCTGCCGCCCCCTGCCGCTCCCTCCCACCCGCCCGCCCGTCCGGATCTCGGTGCCTGCTCATTGCAGGTGTTTGCAGCTTATGCGCAGAAGAAGGGAGTGCCGGAGGGGCATTACCGGTGCGTCGCGGACTGCGGGCGGGTCCGTGGCTCCACCGTCACCGGCGGCAGGGCGAAGGGCACCGCAGGGAGGGCACCGCAAGGAAGGCACTGCGTCCCTCTTGCTGCCGCCCCGGTGTGAACCTCCGTGGGTCACCCGGCTTTGGTGCGGTCCAGCACACAGGGTGCGGCATTGACGACTGCTGCGTACTGCGGAGGGATCGCAATGCTTAGCAAGAAAGCCCCACCCCATGGCCCAGTCGCTACACACGCGGGCAAGTTGGGGTGCAGGTTAGAAGACTCAAAAGGTGTTGGGGTGGGGTTGGCAGCCTGGCAGCTGGCGCCTGACGGCAGCGCAGCAGTCCTTGCCGTGGCATGCTGGCCGCCCAGCTCTCCCCTTTCCCTCCCGACGCGGCGCCCACATACCCACATGCCCGCGCCCTCCGCCCTGCACGCGCCAGGTTTGTGCTCGATGGCGCACGAATCGGCAACGATGTAACGGCAGCGGAGGTGAGCGAAGGGAGAAGGGCAGTTCCATCATGGCACGCAAGAGACGCGATGAAGGGACGTAATCAGGAGCACCTAGCACACGCCCAGCGTCCCGGCGCTACTGCTCAGGGCTCACTGCAGCCGCCGGGGCCGCCTCTTTCGCGCCTCTCCAGCGCCCTGGTTCAGCTCAGGTCAGGATCACACCTCCCCTCCTTCGCTCCGGGGCCCCTTGCACCGCAGATCGGGCTTGAAGACGGCGACAGCATTGACGCGTATGTCGAGCAACTGGGCGGGTGACGCGCATTTGAAGCGCTGGTTGGGCGGGCGCCGACATCGGACGGAGACGTATGGGGACTTGGAATACAGCGCTGAGGGCTCGGGAGGGGGCGAGCTGCACAGCGGACAGGCCCCGCGCGCTGCGGCGGCTGCAGCTAGGTGACGGCGTCGCGTGGGAACGCCGCAGGAGGGAGCAAAGGGGGCTGGCCGGGGTTTGCATGGGGGCTGGGCGTTGTCTGTGTGGATGAAAGTGGGCGCCGGGCTGATGCTGCTGCGCCCTAGGTGGCGCCGCAGCCACTGTCATGGGCTTGGGTGGTGTGATGTGGTTACTCAGTCGTGTGCGGAGGGAAGCACGTGCCCCTGGTGCCCCTGCCTCACTGGGGGGTTATGCGTGTTGATGGGCAACAGGGGCCCGGGGCTGCTGGCAGGCCGCCCGGCCTTCGCAGTCCGGGCGCGGTGCCACGCCCACGGCGCTCTACCTTGGACTCTTACAACCTGCACCTGCTGTCGTACCGGGTAGGCTCGGGGTACAAGCGCTGCGGTGGGTTGCGACAGGTGGAACGTCCAGTGACGGGTCCAGGCGACCGAAACGGCGGCGAGGTGGCGGACGAGGCACCCAGGCAACCTTTTAGGGACCACCGTACCACGTGCGTCATCGCTCAAGAGTTCGCATTTCAGGACAGGCGTGTCCAACACCTATGAAGCCTCGCAGCACGCGGGGTTGCGCGGGACTGCGTATATCGTTGGAAGGGCGGTACGCGAATGTAACATAATGGGGCGCTGGCACGTGTCACTTTAGTCTCTGTTGCGGCGAAGAAGGGCCGGAGGCCTGGCGCCGCCGCCGTTGCCACTGCGACGTGCTCTCCCGCACCTTGGCCACACGGGAGGCGGGGCTGTGCGGCGGCCCCACACTCTCATCGCGGGCGTGTCGAGGGTGCGCACACCCGAAACCAAAAAGTGTCGCCCACACCCAACCTTGCTTCTTGGACAGTCCGTAACTTAATGCTCACGTGTCAGGATTTGCGCCGACACGTCAAGGCTCCGGATGTATGCTTCCTTGGGCGCACATGCCTGACCCTGCCGGGCGCAGTTGATTGCTTGGATGGCTGCATCACGGGCCGGGCTCGTCGTCGGTACAGCACCCACAACCCGCTGCTGCAAGGCCTGGATCCCGTGCATGTTTCTGGTGGATGCGTGTTGCCCGGGTTACAAGCCACGCCGGCGTGAAAAAAAGAGAAATCTGCAGAGAAAGAGGAAGCCAGCCTCTACGGTCATTCACACCCGAAGGCGCGACATTTCCAGTAGCATACACCATGCAGCTACCGGTAGACGGGTACGGCTGGGTCCGAATCACCCGCCTCAACGGGACATGCCAACCTCACAACGCCGCCGTCCGGTACAACGCGGCACCTCCCAGTTTGCACAATCAAAAGGTGCAACGCACATCAGCCGCGCCTGCACCGGTTCGCATCATGACAAGAAAGAGTAGAGACCTGCAAAGCAAGAGACGGATAGAGGGAGCCGCCTCTTGAGACATTCTCACAGGCAGCTTCGCGCCAACAAGCGCCGGGCGCGGTCAAGACAGAGACCGGTTTCAGGTGAGAAACCAGTAGTAACGCGTATATGTTTACTGGGGCAACTGGGCCGTGCAGGGAGGAGCTAAGAAAAAAAACAGAGACACTCACGCAGCCCCCAGCATGCGCACACCAATGCGTAAACAAACAAATGGGCGCTGCCCCCGGGGCTTCATGAGCAAGAAAAGGGAGCTCCCAGGATACAAAGTCCCTGTATACAAAGTCAGTCGTATGTGGGCGTCCTCATCTGACGATTAACGCTATCGTATGGCCGGAAGCATTGCAAGTCGCATTCTTGCATTTCTCTTTGTGTACAAAGAGGTGGTATTGCTGTGTGCAGGTTGCTTCGAGCGGCGCCAGAGGGGTGCAACATGACAACGCACCTGCACTGCGACGTTGTGCAAATCGTGCAACGTGCAGCCGGGCGACGTTTGCTCTCCCTTGAATGGGAGCGAAAACAGAGTGAAAACGGCCAAACTATGTCAAAGCCCATTCAAAAGATAATATGGCAGGCACACGTTTGCAGCCGTCTCAAACGGATGGGTAAATAGCGCAGCACATGATGTACGTCGCATGCCCGGTGTGAGCGCATTTTCATGGAGGCCCTGCTTGTGGCACGACGCTTCATCCGCAAGGCGCAAGATGAGCTCATGCGCAAAAGCATTCTTACGGCGATGATGCCGCGCCTTTTGGAGCCGTGCTAGCGTCGTCACAACACACCGGTAGCTATCGTGGTAGATTGCCAGTAGACTGGGCAATAGCTAGAGTGTGCACCACCCCTTTGCCAGGTTCCGCAAACCTGTTTAAGCAGTCATACATTCAAGTGTCATCGCAACGTTACGTATGTCAGGCCGCTCGCCGGGCGGCTCCCTGAGGCAAAGCTCCGCCAGCGCCCTGATACCCTGCGGAGTGCTTTCTGGCCAAACCAGCAGCTCCGTCGGCACCGCCGTTACGATTGCGCCCGGTGCCGCCTGGTCCCGCAGCCAGCCCCGTGCCGCCCGACCCATGGGTCCGTCCAGCAGGTCCGTCAGCGGCATCCCGCACGCCAGCTCCCACAGCAGCACGCCGTACGCGTACACGTCCTGCTTGTAGCCACTGTGGCCGTACCGCACCAGCTCGGGGGCGCTGTACAGGGAGGAGCGCCTGCGCGCAGCCGAAGCAAGAACCCGTTGCGAATTCAGCACCTCGGCCTACATCGTACATCCACAGCCACACCAGCATCTAAACGGGTTTCTTTGCCTGCACAAGGACAAGAATCGCCCAGTGCTCTCCTTCCTTTTTCATGTTTGTGATTGGCTCTACCTTTCGCGCTAAACTGCACCACGTACCTCTGCGGCCCGCTGATGTGGGTCAGGGCGTCTCCGTGCGGCCCCCCGGTGCGGAGGCGGTGCGACAGCCCGAAGTCGCACAGCTTGGCGGTCAGGCGGGCCATGGCCAGCTGCGGGATCAGGCCCTGGTGCACGCTGCAGGCGGCCTCGTGCACCCCCTGCAGGGGCGCGTCGGGCGCCTGCGGCACCATGCAAACAATGCAAGGTATGGCACGCAGTTCGTTCAGTGTCCGTGCGTGCGTCGCCACAGGGCAGGAACGCATACGATAAGCCCGCTGGGCGGTATGTATTTCCACAAACCAAGACGATGGGATGTTCCAGGAAGACACCGAAGTAGTGGGCATGTGCCAAGACCTGCTACACACCACAGAGGCATGAGCACGGCCCACGCACCTGTTGCTCCGCACCCCTGTCGCCTCCAAGGCCAACCTGATGATCAGCGACAGCTTCCGGGGCCGGCCCATCCGCCCGCAGCTCCGCCGCGGCCTGGGCTCCCGGCACCGGCTTTGCATCGCGGGCGGCGAGCTGGTCGGGCCTCGGGTCGAGCGCCCAGCGCACGGCAGCCGAGCTGGGCCCCGCTGGCAGGGAGAAGCTGGAGCTGAGGGCGAGCGGGAGCGACGCGTCACTGCTCAGTCCCAGCGACGGCGTTTCCCCCACCGCTGACGACAGCGCGGGCGCCCCTTCGCGGCACGGCTTCGGGCCATCGGCAGCCTCCGGAGGCATCGGCTGCTGGGCGTTGTTCCGGGCCCGCAGCAGCACGTTGGCGCTGCTGAGGTCGCCGTGCGCCACGCCGCGGCTGTGCAGATAGGCCAGGCCCCGCGCCACGTGGAGTGCCAGCCGCACCAGCACGCCAGGCGGGAGAAGGGCCGCAGGCGGCAGCGCTGGCCCCGCGTCGCCAGCAGCCCCAGCGAAGCGCAAGCCGTCAGGCGAAGTAGCGTGACTCACGGCCGTGGCTGGGTGCCGCACCACGCCGCCGGGCTGGGGTGCTGTCCCGGCATGGGCCGACGCCTGCGACCTCAAGGCGCCAAGGAACGCCCTGAGGGAGCCCGCGTTGCAGCGCTCCATGACAAGAGTCAGCCGCCACGCCTCGGGCTCGGGAGCAGGGGCGCAAGGGCCGACCCGTGGGTCAGTAGCGCCGCTGCTGATGCTGCTGGCTCCAGGTGCCTTGCAGGCGCTGGCAAGTGACCCGGAGCAGGGTGCTCCGCCCTGCCGGCTGTCTTCGTGCAGAGGGGTCAGCTGGAAGGTGTAGGTGGCGACGATGTTGGGATGTGAGAGGCTGACCGCGATGGCCGCCTCCTGCACCGCTCGGGCGGTGGCGAAGGTACTTGAGGCCGAAGACGCGGAGGGATGGAAGTCCTGGGGCACAAGTTCATGTCGAAAAGTGGCAATCTCAGTCCGGCATTGTCCTGACAAAGACATAGCCGGGAGGCAGCCCATGCGCTCTCCGATCTGCACCCCGCTCTCGCACTAACCTCCTCTTGCTTCCCTGCTCTGGCCTTTATGCCTTAGTACTCCTGCCGCATTCCGCGCGCCTCCCTTGCCAACCCACCTCCATGCTCCAGGGACCCCGGTCCTGCGCTCTCGCTTTGCGCTCCAAGTGCTCCCATTGCCGTTCTCCCGCTCCCCGCTCCTGCCCTCAAGCGTCGGTGCTCCTGACCCTCCTCCCACCCTTCATTGCCCCTCAGCTACCGTCACGCCCCACTCCCGCCCCTGCGACCCATACACCCGCTCCTGCACTCTAGCACTCCCAAGCTCCCGCACACTCCCCCGCTCCCGTGCTCTCGTTCCGCCCCTTGTGCGCGCTTCAGCTCCTGCACCCGTGCCACTACGCCCCGCCCTCCAGGCAGCCGCTCACGCGCTTTGCCGCCGTCAGGGACGTCACGTGGCCAGAGCCACGGCGTGGAAACGAGATGTATACATCGCGCACACCCCTGGCACTCACCTGACCCGTTGCCGCAGTGTCAGAGCCTCCGGGTCCAGTCCCGTGCAGGTCATTGGCACCGCAGGACAGCGGCTGCCGCAGCAGGATGCTCTTCACCGCCACGTCGAGGCCGCGCCATCGGCCCGCGTACACCACACCCTGCAAGCATGACGGGACGAAGGGAACGAGGGGCGGCACCGATGACGAGGTTGAGGGCATTGGAGAAATGTCGCATGCTTGCCCGTATGGTGCCAGGAATCGTGTCGTCTGTATGTGTTTCGCTGCTTCCTCTTCGTGCCATCTGTAATTGAGAGGGCAATACCGTGGGGATTCCCGTGGGCGCTCACACGCCTGCCTACCTGTGCGCCCCGGCCCAACTCTCCCAGCAGCACCAGCGCCGGTTCTGCAGATTGTGCGTGGTGGTGTGAAGACGCGGCGTAGGAGCCATAGCTGGAGTAGTCACACAGCATGGAGCTCCGAACCACCGCTTCCTCGTCCGTTGGTGCGCCGGTGACAAAGTCGTTGGTGTCCGTCGACGCACCCGGCGGCCACAAGCAGCCAGGCCGCAAAGGCGACGTAGGGTTGCTACCGCTCTGTACGCCGGTGCTGGGGCGCTCGCTCACTTCCTGTGCAGACAGCGACATGGCGGGCGTGCCGAGCAGAGAAATTCAGCGCATGGGGCGGCATAACAACTGCCAAAGACGACATCGTTCGACTATTCCCAAGCCAGCCCGCCAGCCATGCAAGCGCCAGACGGCAGTGGCGAGCGATCTCTATAAATGCACCCACACGCGCGCACACAACCGCGAGCTGGCAGCATGCGAGCAGCCCAGGCTCTCTCCATCCACCTTCCCTTATTGCAACACACCTGGAGGCCGCCGATGCGCATGTGCAGCCGGGCCAGGGTTAGTGTCCCTCCGGGCGCGGTCGTCTCAGACAGCAACCGCTGGCTCCACCTCCCCAGAGCGCCTTCGCGTCTCCCTTTCCGGGAACAGGGACTGGGACGTGCGGTCGAGCCGCCTGCTGACTCAGCACCGGGGCCAAGAGCTGGTTGCGGCGTTGCCAGGGGCGCCTCCGTCTGGCCTTGCTCCGTTGCTGACCATGGAACCAGACCTGTGCATGCGTTTGACAATGACGGCTCAGCCCTTGCCCCGGGAGCGCTGGGCCCAGAAGAGATGACAAGCTTTTCGTCGCCAGCTGCAGGCCCCGCTGTGCTGGCCTCTGTCCTCCGCTTCTGCAGACGCCCTCGACGCACCAGCAGCACCAAGCCGACAGCCGCCAGGGCTATGGCGGCCGTAGCCGATCCCAGGGCCGCTGCCAGGGTGACAGAGACGGACTGGTTGCTCCCAGCACTCCTGCTGCTGCCTCCCGGCGCTGCGCCGCCTGGCGCTGCCGTGAAGGCGGGGGCATGGACTGGATTCGATTGCGTCAGGCCTCCAGCCAAGGCCGCCCAGCTGACTGGCAGGTCCAGGGCACCGATGCGCAACCGCGCTACGTAGGGTGCGGCTGCCTCATATGGCAGCTCCGAGGCCAGCGTCACGTTACGGCCCTCAAGGCCGCACCAGCGGAGGCGCCAGAAGGTGATGCTGGAGAGGGGCGGCGCCGCATCCTCCGCCCCGGACAGCGGAGGGGGGCTGGTCGCCGCTGCCAGCTTGGATCGCATCAGGTCCGGCCGCAGCAGCTGCGAGTCACGCGCCATGGCCGCCAGCTCCTGCGCGACCCACGGGTCGGTCACGAACGCCGTGCTGTTGTGCGCCGCGACCCATGCCAGCAGCAGCAGCTCCCGCTGCGGCACCAGGAGCACCACGTTGTCGAGAAAGGCGCGAGCCAGACCCACGGGCCGCGTGGCGTCCAGCATCAGAGGCCACCAGAATGTCGACGGTAGTGGAGGGTGCGGCGGCAGCGACGGTTGCGACGGTTGAAGTGGTTGCTGCCCGCTTTCAGGTGCGCCTGGCAATGATGACGCCGTGGAGCCCGCCTCCTTTCGGTCGAAGTCCAACGTCCACAGGCAGGAGGTGAAATTGGTGATGCCGAGTGGCAATGCGCCCGTAGGGCTAAGCCCCGGGACCTTGGAGCGGGCCGGCCCCTTTGCTTGCCATCGTGCCACAATCTCTGGAATGCTCGCAGGTGCCTCAGGTGGTGGGCTGGGGGTCGGGTTGCCCTGCAGGATCCGCACCGCCTCCGGGTGCAGCCCCGCGGTGGGCAGATCCACCAGCACCAGGTCCCGCAGCGTCAGGGAGGCAAGCGGCGAGCGCAGGTTGAGGAGCGCGGGGCGGGCGCTCAGGTTGAGCAGGCGGGCCCCTGTGGGGTCGCCCAGGAAGGTGGCGGGCTGCGCGACGACGCCCTGCGGTTTGGGGGCGAGGGACGGCAGGGAACGACACTGACAAATGGGCGGGAGGGGTTAGACACTGACAAAGGGGTCGAGTGGACGCTTGCGGCTGGGCTGGGCGTAGCGGACCAGGCGGTGCGGGGCCACCCGCACAGCTAGATAGCGGGCGTGGGCAAGAAGCAGGCAGCCGCTAACTGTGGCGAGTTCTGGTTGTATATTTCCTTGTGCTCTGTGTTTATGCAGCTTGCATGTCGAGGACTATGCGATATGTAGCACTTAAGTAAGCAGCGCCAATCTGCACTGTCCCCAGTACCTGAAGGCGCCTTCCCCCGCACCTGGCAGTAGGCCCAGGGGCATACAATGCTGCCATTGACCTTGTCATCAAAAGCTGCATTCCTTATGACGACGAGCCGCAGGGCCCCCTCCAATTTACCGAGCTTCAGATCAGGGTCCTCCGCTACTCGGAGGTAGTTGTTGATCTCTGGGGCTGTGATCACATTGAACTGGTTCAGCAGCCAGGCCGCGCTAATGGGCGTCGCCTCCCAGGGCGTGCCCGCTGGCACCACGGGCCGCAGGCGGCACTGAGGTGCGGCCCCAGGCCCAACACCAGCTGGGCTGCGGAAAGGCGCCGACACGTCCAGCAAGTC
Organism: Gonium pectorale; assembly: GCA_001584585.1. NCBI lineage: Eukaryota > Viridiplantae > Chlorophyta > Chlorophyceae > Chlamydomonadales > Volvocaceae > Gonium > Gonium pectorale. The sequence continues at coordinate 696,015 of LSYV01000010.1, read as the reverse complement.
CGCAGCAGGGTCAGTGTCGTCTGTCGTGGCGCCCACCGTGCTGTGCGGCGGTGCAGGTGTGCAGCCCGGCCAGAGGGGGAAGGCGCAGTACGAGGCTGCACGGGCGGGTGCCGCTGCCACCAGGAGTACGTTGGCGTTCTGGAATGTCTTGCCGTTGTTGAGAGCCGAAATGATGAACAACGCCAGGAGAGGCGCATCGCTCTCTGCAGCAGTACTCAGCAACTGCAAGAAGGTCAAGAAGGAGGACACATAAAGCGCACGGGAACGGTGAGGGCGCAAGGCTGTCTAGGCGGCAGAACACTCCACCTAGCTGGCCACCTTGCATTGGGCACGCGGCCTGTTTGCTTGTTTGCCGGCAGCAGACTCGGCTTCAAACAAGAGCTAATTAACAACCCGGCATCCGCACATGTGCCATCTCTCTTCGTAACAAATACCAGCATGTCGTTCAGTTGAGGACGCAGGCACAAGTACAAAGCAATCATTGCCCGCAAGTAGAATGAAGTTGCCAGCAGAAATCTGAACTACAACTCACCGGATAGCCATTAAAGGTAAAGGGCAGCCTCAGGCAAGGCAGCCCAGCATCCACGACAACGCGGGGGCGCGAAGCCAGAGTGGAGGTCGGTGGCGGCGGCGGCGTGAAGGGGCTGACGGCCTCAGCCCACACCGCAATCTCCTCCGCCTCCACGTGCAGCTCCACGTGGCTCACGAGAGCCCGGTTGGGTGCTGCCCCGTATTTCGCGAGGCTGTTCACTCCAGCAGCGAACCTGCGTGTATTGGGTTTACCGGGCACATACACACGAGGCTTGCAGGAAAGGCAAGGAGCGCACGAGCACACGCGTTTTCCGCGGGTTGGCAGCAGGGTCCCCTCTGTCGCATCGTTTGATCTCCTTGCCTACCAGAGAGACCTTTCTATGGACCTCCTGGTCCACTTTCACTCCGTCCCAACGTGGCTGGCCGCTCCCACCGATCGAATGCGGTATGTAAGGCAGGGAAAGTCCCGTTCCCGTACGTGTAGGCAATCAAAGCTCGAGCCTCCCACCTGCCCTCAGTCTACTCAAAAGGCGCCCTGCCTGAACTGGAGTCAGTAACACAACAGTATCGTAGTGGTAGTGGTTTGCTAGGTGCGTACGGATACGGGAAGAACCATCGGACCCAGAGCAATACCTGCTTAAGGCATGCTGGGTTGGGAGTCACAGGCTTCACTCAGCCCACTCACCAGAGCAGTCCGCGGACCAGTCCCAGGGGAAAGGTCTGGGGCTGGCCCAGCGGCAGACCGGTCAGCGTGAGGTTGTGGATCTCGTACCGGCCCGTGGTCCGAACCGTCAGGTCGACCAAGGCCGCAACTCCACCCAGGTCCAGGACGGGCGCGCGGCCCCCACTACCGTCGCCGCCGCCTGCAGCATGGCCTGTACCATCACCGTCAGCAGCCGCCAGCGCCCTGGACAGGCGAGACGGGATCGCGCTCCCACCGGTGATCACTACTGAGTGATGCAGGTCGAGGGGCTCTCGGCGGGAGCTGTGGACGGAGATGGCACACTGATTGCCTTCAGCAACGCTGGCGCCACCACCAGCAGCAGCAGTTGCTTGCCCGGGGCTGCCTCCCTCCCCTGCCGTGGCATTAATGCTGCTGAACGCTGCCGGCGGCATTGAGGACCCTGCCGCCTCCACAGGGTTGCCGCACAGCGGCACGGCCGCCCCCGCCAGGGTCAAATCCTGCGCGATGTAGATGTAGATGGGGACCAGCGGAAAGACTGGCGTCTGCAACAGCGCCAGTGTGTTCACCACGTCCTGCCCGCTGGTCGCCACCACCGACACGCAGGGATTGGGCACGGCGGTGAGGGGGGAGCCGCTGCACGTCACGGTGACGTTGCGGGCCTCCAGGGCGGACGTGCTCCAGTGCGACAGCCACAGGAAACCGGGCGTGACGATGAAGTGGGGCGAGGGCGCGGAGCCGCAGAGGAGGACCTGGTGCTGCAAGAGCTCCCTACACGACGGCGTGCTGATGGCAACGTCCCGCAGCACCAGCATGGCGCCCGGCGACTGCAGTTGTATTGCGCGGAGCTGGAGAAGCTGCGTGGGCTGCAGAATCCTGAACGGCGGGGTGGGGAGGGCCAGGGCTGCGCCTGCGGAGAGACATGGCCGGGGCTACACGTTGGCTTTGAGCCCGCGATGGCACGGAACTGGTTGTGCGAAGCCCCCAACAGACGCACACAAACAACCGCCCATGGCAATGTGGTGTCCTCTCACCTTTGATTTGCAGCTCCCGTACGCTCAACGTGGTGTTGGCGCCCAGGTTGAGGAGCGGGGCGCTGCCGTCGGACAGGTCCAGCAGCGCACCGGGCCCACCCTGCAGCGACACGTCGCGGTAGCCATCCAACGATGTCGCTGTACCCTTGCCGCGCAGCAGCACCAGTCGCCCGGCAGGCACGGCACAGTCAAGGGCAATCCCGGCAAGTGTGACGTTGCAAAACTGAGACGCGAGCAGCTCTCCAGCTGTAAAAGCTTGGCTATGTCCACGCTCTAGAGCCGAAAGTAGGAGCACTACCAGCAGCAATGGAAGCCAAAGGGTCTTTACGTCCTTCGGTCTTGTTGCCCTCATGAAACACCTTTGTTTACAACCAGGTAATGCCGAAAGATTAAAATTCGAAACCTATTCATGAACTCCAGCACTAACTGCATGACTGCAAAGTCAGAGTGCGGCTGCGCCTATAAGTGGGGCTATATAGTTGCGTACTTCTGTTCTGTGAAGTTGCACAAGGAGGTCGCCGGGTGGTTAGGAATCGGCGTTACGAAAGGGAGTGCAGGGGCCGTACCACGAGTGGTACAGGTCTGCTACGGAGGGACCGCCCTCGCACGGCACACGCGGAGCCGAAACCCTCCCTGCCCTTGCAGGCAGCAAGAGGCAGAAGTGCAGAAATTCCAACAAAGGTCCTGCTGCGGGCCTGAAACCCACAGCCACGCTCACCACAGGCCCGACCTGTGGCTACTGGCAATGTTCTACAGGTTCCTGCCGCAGGCCTAAAACCCACAACCCTCTCACCACAGGCCCAACCTGCAGCTACTGGCGGCGTCCACCGACGCAAGAAGGCACCTAGCACACAGCCAACGCTGCGGCCGCCTCCGCTGCAGGCTGAGTACTGCAACGCGCAAAGAAACCCTGTCAACCAGGGGCAGGCAAACCACCACCGCTACAGGCTGAGCCCTGCAACGCTGTAAAATCAAGCAGGCAACCAAGGGCAACCAGGGGCAACCCGTGCACCGATCCCTTCCCCAACCCAACCCCAAGGACGAGAAGTTACAATGGGACCGGGGGCGCCGTACCTTGTGCCATGTGTCCATGCACGGGACCGAAAGGCCCTACCTTGTATAACCGCCAGCCAATCATATAGGACGCATTCCGTGTACGGCACGCACCACATTCATTTGAGCAATTGGGGCCACGAGAGCCGCAGCGGCTGGCGACGCATTATTGCGAGTAATTATATGAATGTGTAGAGGCAAACAGTCGGATGAAAACGCCAGCAAGGGCAACAGGCGACGCCTTGGCGAATGTAAGGTTTAGCGGTATATCGAGAAACGTTGCCAAAAGCGATGCAATAAATAGAGAGAAACACGCGACATTGCATGTAAATAATTGCGGGCTTGAAACGGTGGTCAGCAGGAAGTTGGCAATTGCACCTCCGAGTGCGGGCCTGGGAAGGGGGAAGGGACACCATCACCCCTTCAACCCCACTCCCGAGCAGCGACGATGGCGGGGAACACGAGTTTGGGCCTGGGAAGGGGGAAGGGACACCCTCCCCCCTTCAACCCCTCTCCCGAGCAGCGACGATGGCAGGGAACACGAATGTGGGCCTGGGAAGGGGGAGGGGACACCCCCCCCTTCAACCCCCTCTCCCCGAGCAGCGACGATGGCGGGGACCACGAC
>LSYV01000010.1:650592-665887 GCA_001584585.1 Gonium pectorale | reverse complement strand
GGCTGGTAGCTTCGAAGTCACCCCCACGCACCCGCTGCTGCCGGGGGACGGGCCTGGCCTCGTGGGACGGGGACGGAGGGGGGGGTCGGTCGTGAGGTAGGGTAGGGTTTGGCATTGTGCAACCGCCCCTCACACACACACACACGCACACACACACACACCCGCGCGCAAACAATCGCTGCCGTACGTGCTGCCGTACGTGCTGCCAGGGGCATGCCATGTGCTCGTGGCGGGTAGGGCGGTGAGCGCCACCCGCACCCGCACCCCCCACCCGCACGGCGCCGTCGTCTGCGAACCCAACCCATCCCACTCCCCCTTCCCCACTCCCCCCCCCAACACACACACCCCTGACCCCCTCACCCTGGTAGCGCCCCTCGCACAGGTCCTTGTACCGGTCAACGGCCGCCACGATGACGTTGACCGCCTGCAGTACGGCGCCCTCCTCGCCCTCCACCACCACCATGCGGCACGGCCGGCGGGACGACGGCGCGCCGCCGCCGCCAGAGCCGCCGCCGCCGCCACCCGGCGCCGCCGCCAGCAGCTGCTGCGCGGTGCGGTTCTCGGTCCAGCTCTTGATGTCGCAGCCCGTGACCCGCATGATCTCGCGCACGCTGCTGCCGCTGGGGCCTGGGCGGAGGGGGAGAGGGGGGCGCGGGGGTCCCGGGGGGCCGGGGGAGGGAGACGGGGGGGGGGTATGCGAGGCCGCAGGGAGCTCGGCCGGGGGGCGGACTCATGGCTATTGAGTGAAAGGACACAGCTGGGCAAGGCGAAACGCGTGTAGGGGTGAATGGCTGGAGGGAGGTAATGGTCACGTCCCATGTGTGTGTATACATGTGTGTATATGGCCAATGCGGGCTGTGCGGAGCGGCGCAGTGTTGGGAGGGCGAATGCCAGGGCAGCGAGCGCTCCCCACAAAACTTCTCAGACCCTGGATTCGGATTCCGCCCCTCGCCCCTCACCCAGCGCGTCTCGCCCAACAGCCCGACATCTCCCCCCCCACACAGACACTCCCACCCGCAGCGCTCAGCCAGTTGTTAACGGTCGGGAGCCCTATGCGCCCCAGGGCTTCTCTACTGAGAATGCCTTCCAACCCTCTACCCCCACTCCCTCCCTCCCGCGCGCGCGGCCCCCCGAACCCACCGATGACGAAGCCCGCGGCCAGCAGCGTGATGCGCAGGATCATCCTGCGGCGGGTGAAGGAGGGGGGCCCGGGGCCGCAGCTCAGTAAGGATGCAAACGTTGCACGTTCGCTCGAAGCCCATGTCGGGAGGGGGGCGCAGGTGGTGGGGGGGGAGGGGGGCGGCAAGGAGGAGGCGATCCCAGGGCACTCCACCGTGACCCATGGGTCACTGCTGCGCCTACACAGCCTCTTTCGGCGCCACCACCGTAGCCCACTTAGGTCATAGGGTCCTGCTCTGTCATTAGTCGCATATGCGCTACGTTTCACTTTTCAACTCTCCTCGCTTTGCTCCTTCCCCGCCCCTTCCCGGGGCGCCTCCGCCTGGCGCGGCTTGCTTTCCCGGTGCTTGTAGGTGAGACAGCGGTAGTCAGAGGGTCGGGGGGCTGGGTGGGCGGGGAGCCGGGAGACATGCACCAGCCAGCATGCGATGCACGTAGACCAGACACGGCGCATCCCCGGCATTGCAGAGGGTCACCCCAGAGAGAATTCTGGGCCGCATCTGGGGCTACGGTCTCTACGCATCGGGGGGGTCGCCGTCGAACTAACATGCCGGGACATCACCCCTTCGACTACCTCTGGAGCTGGGTCCTACAACGACGCCATCACTTTCGCGCTTACGCTCGTCGTATGCGTCGTTTCCTTTCTACACCGTGTCGCATCCCCTCCCCCGCTCCCAACCACAGTCTGCCCCGCGTCCCGAAAGCACACCCAACGAACCACACTCGCTGTACCCACGTACTGCCTCCTCTCGTTATCCCCCCTTTCCTCCCTTTGCACCTCGTTACCAGCTGCCCACGGCGGTGGCAGCCCTCGCCCTCGCCCTCCTCAGCACCCCCCCCCGCCTCCGCTGGCCCCGGCCCCGCCCGTCCCACCCCACCCCACCCCACCCCACCCCATCCTCCTCACCCCACCTCCACCACCACCTCCGCTCACCCCTGCGGCGTCTTCTCGGCGCTCACGATTCCCTGCTCCTCGTTTTCCACTCCCTCGCCGGGGCGCCGGGGGCCTGGTTGGTGGGCGCAGCAGAGCGGGAGGGGGAGAGGGGGGAGGGCAAGGGTGGTGGGCAGACCACACGTCTCACGAGGACACTGATAGCGCTCCAAGCGGCTCGCGGCGCGGTGCGGTATCGACCCGCCCAACGCAGCAAACCCGCAGCCACACGTCCGCCCGCGGTTCGGGCAGCCGGTCGGTTGGCCGACCGGAGGCCGCCAGCCCGGCCCAACGCGCAGCGAGCGTAGGGCTGGGGCAGCTGCCCTCAAAGCCCCCAATACTCCTTGCACTTTAGGAGCCCCACCCCACCACACGCACCGCGGCACCGCACCCCTCCCCTTCCCCCCCTCCCCACCCGCTACGCTCTCCGCAAGCATGGTAGGCGCTGAAGGCCACAGGTCGGCCCAAAGCACCGCCCGCGGGCGCCACACCTGGGGCGCCCCATCCGCTGGGCGCCTCCCACGATCCCCTGCGACACCCGCTCCCTCCCAAGGCCCCGCTCCCTCCCAAGCCCCCGCTCCCTCGAGAACGCCACCCCCCTCCCTCCCTCCCGAGCATGCCACCCCTCCCCCCCTTCCCACCCGGTGCACCCCCGCCACTCACCGCTGGGCTGCACCCACTTGGGGTCGCGCTCGTGGGGGTGGTGGAAGGGGCCCCCGCGGCCGTGCATCCCGCCGCGCGAGGGTCCGCCGTCGCCACCGCCTGGGGCCGCGTAGACCGGTCGGTTGCCCGCCAGCTTGTGGTGATTGATGAAATCCACCATGTGACTAAGGCTGCTTGGGCTTACCCCGCCGGCACCGCCGCCAGCGTCACCGGCGGTGGCGGCGCCGCCGCCGGCTTCGGGGACGCCGGCGGCGGAGGAGTAGCTGGCGGCACTGTGACGCCGCTCACGATGGCTGGTGTCGCCGCCCACCGGCGGCGCGTACGGATACATGTCAATGGCGGCGCCGCCGGCGGAGGGGTCGGTGGCGATGGAGTCTCTTGGGATGTTGAGTGGCGGGGGTCTCGGCGGCCGGCGGGTGTCAGCAGCTGTGGCGTCGTAGCCGCCGCCGCCGCCGCTGCCAATGTACGCCTGCGGCGGCGCCGGCGGCGCGGCGGGGGCGCCAGCCGGCGGCGGCGCGGCGCTGCCGGAGCGCATGGCCTGCGTGGCGCCGGCTCCGGAGCCGGCACCGACGCCGGTGGCGGCGGCGGCGGCGGTGGGCGTGAAGGCGGGGGCGTTCACGTCGAGGGCCGGCGAGCTCGCGCGGGAACCCGGACGGGACCTGACGGCAAGGAAGAGAGAGGAGTGAAGGACACACCAATCGAGGGCCTATGTATGCGAATCCATAGTAGCTCTATTAGCTGCGCTGAACGTACATCGGACCGCACTCGCCCTGGCTTCGACTTTTGATTGTCGAGTTTGCGCGCGCAGTCCTTCCTCGCGCGCGGACGCAGATGCGGTATGGGGAGATCAAACGCGAGGGCTGAAGAATATCAAGCCGTGCGGTCGGGAAGAGCTGCTGTTGCCGCGATCTGGAACCCGAGTTGATTAGAGTCGAGCCCGGAACAGTTGGGGGTTTGTCGGCGCGGCGGCGGTCCGGGCGGCGAGCGGTATTTAAAGAGGCGAGTTAGATGAGCAGTGGGGGACTGGTGGGCATTCCTCCAACTTCATGATTCGCATGGGAGAACACGCAGGCCAGGGCCGAACAAAAACAAGCACGGCGCGTTTCGGAAGCGCGAAAGAAAACACACCCCACCTCCGCCTCCCCGCTGGGCACAGCAAAATCAGCCTTACCCATGGACGTGTGAAAAGTCAGCTGGCGCGGAGGCCGCCATCTTGACTCCGGCTGCGTCACTCGGGGGAAGGAGCGCGCGAGGATCAACCGCCGCTTCCTCCCACTCGCCAGGAACGCACGCGCCGGGAGTCCAAAGCCCTTGCCCTTTTGTTTAGGAAGGATAGCTCACTGCTGCCTGCGAGGCGTAAGCAGCGATTTGAACGAGGATTGTGTCCGCGCGCCCCAGAGGGGCTAGAAAGGGCCGGGCCCCGCGGCAGCTCACCTTCTGGGCCGAGACGCCTCAATGATAAGTAGCCCAGTGCTGGTTGCGCTCGCGTGGCAACGGGGGTTGGGCAGAGCAACGCAGAGCAACCGGGCCGCCCCCAACGAGGCACTGACGACGGGGCGCGTCGAGGCCTTCAATGAGAGAGCAAGAGCGGTGACTTTATCGGCAACTAGCAACTTCTGCTACAAACAAGGTCCAATAGCTCACCCGGCGCCTTTTGTGCCGGCGGTCCTTTCTGCTTTTTGCGTTTGCGTCCAAGGTCGTGGGACCGGAGACCCGCGGGCCAGCCCAACGAAATATGACGAGCCTGCTACCGCAAGTATTTCGGGTCTATAATTGTAGCATCTTTATGATATGTGGCACCCAGAATGTATGCAGTGCCGCGTTCCCGCCCTTTCCCCGCCGTATCAAGCAATTTGGCTGAACCCAAATGCTCAGGTGCAAGAATGCATTACCAACAATACGAGCATATAAAGATGGCCGCCCCCTCGCTCATTCGCTCGCCTCTCCTCGCTCCCCTGCCCACTCGGCGGGTCGTCGCCCCCTTTGGCCGTGCCACTTGCCAGCGAAGGCCCCTCCTAGCTGCGGCCTCGCATCGCGATGTAGATAGCAGCTCGAAGGAGCCCACCCCCCTGGGCGAGCTCCTCGGCAAGCTCAGCATGCCCGCGCTTGCTTCCCTCGTCGGCTCGATCATGGTCGACGCGCCCGTGTCGGCCGAGGCTCTGTCTCCTACGAACCCATTCAGCGGCGTGCAGTCGAATAGCCTGTATGTGACGCTGGCGCTCTTCATTATGTGTGTTCCAGGTGCGCCGAACGGCTGTGGTAGGAGGGTTTGGTGTTGATAATTGTAATATAAGACTCGCGCAATTGAAATGCTCAGGTATCTGGTCCCTCGTCAAGCGGGCCCCGCAAGCCACAAAGAAGCGCATGACGTTTGAGGTGCCGGGCCCCGCGGCGGAGGGCGCCATGCCGCTGGACGACCGCGCGCGGCAAATATTCCGCTACTTCAAGCGCTACAACTACACGGTCAAGGAGACCGGGGAGGTCATCACCTTTGAGGGCATCTACGCCGCGGACAAGGGCCAGGCGGCGGCCCTCACCTTCTACATCTTCTGCGGTGGGGCGGCCTGGATGGTCTGGGCTGGGTCGTGGGGGCCCGAGTACCCGCTCCTGGGCTCCTGGCCGACCCGGGGGACATCCCGGCGGCTGGCCATGGGCGATTGGGACTATGGCCCAGGCGCACAGGTTCCACGGCTGCCTATGGCGACTGGCCTGGCGGGTAATGGAGCACACCGCCGAACTGGTTGTTAACAAGACACGCTGCTCGCGAGGATGCTCTAGGCCAGTTCGGATGAATCGCGTGGCACGTTGCGGGCTGCAGCACCGGGTTTGCGGTCGGCGTGATGGCTGGGAGGGGGCCTCGTTGGCTATGGGGGCGCTTCGGTGGCGGGGGGGGGCGGTGGCGCGAGGGGATGATGGTTTGGTGGAGTACGCCAGCGGTGCTGCCGTGGTTGACCCGGGGCAGGGGCACCGAGGCCTGTGGCCTGCGCGGGGTGCGAGCACACGGCGGCCCCGAGTCCGCACCCGCCCGCCCCATCCGCCCTGCCCACTCCCGCACCCGGCCGCCCCGCCCCGCCGCAGGACTGCGGTAGGGTAGGGCAGGGGGTGCGGCCGGGGCTCCGTCTGGGGCACCACCGCCGCGTGAGCAGGGTATAGCGTACGGGTTGTTGGCCGCCCACAAACCTGAGCCGGACCGCGAATGTGGGCGTAAACAAGGCGGGGCTGGCCGGGTGTGCGCCAGGCGGCCTCGATGGCCCAAAGCTCGACCCGGCGGATGCTGCCCAGCCGCCGCCCGCTGCCGCGGCCGCCCCACCGGGGGCACGCCACACCAACACCAAGCGCCCCACTAACAGTTCGTGTGAGGAATCGCACACTGCTCTCGGGCGAGTGCTCCCACGCTTCCAGCCCGTTACTACCAAACTCTCAAACTCCCCCCTCTCCCCCCTCCCTTGCCCCCCCTCGGACTGTATGCTCCCCCCTCCCCTCCCCTGCCCGTACCCCCTCCCAGGCATGGCCAGTGTGGCGCTGGTGCTGTCCATCCTGGTACCCTCGGTGGGCAACTGGTGGTACGGCCTCACGGCGGTCTCACCGGCGGCGTACGCCTACTACATGCAGAAGGGCACGCGGCCCGAGCAGGTGTGTGGTGGGGGGGGGCGGCGGGGGGTGGGGGGGGAAAAGGAGGGGGGGCAGACGGGGGGGTAAAGAAGGGGTGGGTGGGGACTAGACCGGGTTGACGTGGGTGCAGCAAGGCGTTTTGCGTTCCCTGGGAGACACGCCTGTTAAGGCGTGAGCGGAATCGTTTATGTTGGGGCTGGGGTAGGGGCACGGGCTGGGGGCGGTGGGGCACCGGTTCTGGGGCCGTCCGTGGTCGGGGGCGGGAACCGGCAGCCGTAGCAGATGGGTGCCGGCCGGCATGGTGGGCTGCGGCGAAAAGGTCGAGTGTTTTGAGTGCGGGCGGCTGCGGAGTCCCGGTGGGCGGAGTGGTGGGGTAGACCCGCCGTGGTGGGGCTGGGGCTGCGGCCGAACTTGCTGGGGAATGAGGCGGGCGACTGAGGCCCGGGGCTGGCGGTGGGGCTGGGGCTGGCGGTGGCGCCTCAGCGGCGGCCACCGATGCGGGGCGAGGGGGCGGTGGGCGGCTGGCTGGACGATGGGGACGGGGAGCAGTGGGCGAGTGGGAGCGGGGGAGGAGAAAGGAGGGAGCTCGCAGGGTCGGGCTGTGGTGTGTGATCGAGGGCAGGGCGGGGCGGGCAACGTGGCGCATGTCCAGGTGGCGGTACGGTGGGTACGGGGACTCGGGGAGGGGCGCCTAGTCGAGCCGCCGTCGGGTCGGCGGGCGTCGTTTGGCTCCCCAGCCCGCAGCTCTTGCCTTTGCGATGTTTGCTGAGGGCACCGCCCCCCGCATGTTTCCTTCAAACTCACCAAACACACAAAACAGCGGAAAACCTCACCATACTCCTTGCCGCGATGCCGCCCCCTCGCCCTCTCGCTCTTCTCATCCTCCCGCCCCCGCCCCCCCCCCCAGTTCAAGGTCAAGATGCTGACCTCGGATGACGAGAAGACGACCGACATCACGGTGGAGGGCGACAAGGAGGAGATCGAGCGGTTCTGGAAGGTGGGTGTGTGGGGGGGCACCCTGCGCGGGTGGGTGGGGGCACGGGGAGGGGAGGAGAGCGGCAGCAGAGGGAAGGGCGGGTAGGGGCCCGGGCTCGGGCAGGCATTGGAGGTAGGCCGCGGGCAGGAGGGTGATAGGCAGGGACTAGGTGGGTAAGGAGAAGGGAGTGCTCCGCGAGTTTTCCACGAGCGGCAGAGGTCCTTGCTGTGGCGGGTCAGCCGGGGAGGGGGCATCGCGCGGGTCTTGAAAGGCGGAGGCCTGGTGGGAGGGGGAGGAGTGGGGGCGCGCGGGCCCCGGTCCCATTACTTGCATCAGGGCTGCCTCTCGACCGGCCCCGCCCTCCCTTTGGGATTGTTTCCCCTCCTCGACCAACGTTTCCGATTGTTGACCCGGACTGCCGGACCCCCGCCCGCCGCCCTGCCCACCCCAGGAGCTGGGGCTGGTGGAGAAGGGCAAGGTGTACGTGAAGGGCATGCTGGACGCGTGAGCAGCAGGTGCCCAGGTACCCGCCCACGAACCCACCGGGTCCTGTGACCTCCCTCAAATCGCCTGCCACCGGTTTCTTAGACACCTGAAGGAGGCTATGGAGGAGGGGGAGGCCGGGACTGGGGACGAGGCGAGCCCCGACAGCACGTGTTGGGGTGGGGGTGGGGAGCGCGTGGGAGTGGGGAGGCTGTGTGGCACGCAACCCGCCCTCCATCATCGGCCTTCGTGTGGGCCGCCGGAGGCGAGAAGGACGCGGGGGGATGGGCGACCGGGCTTGGCGCAATTGTGTGTTATCGGGCAGGTGGGGAGGGAGGTGTCTGGGCGCCGGACAGCCGTGCAGCCGGCCTGATGGGCGCAACGCACGAGGAGTCGAGCGGCCCTCCTCTTCCCCTCCCCCCCGCGGGCTTTGGGGCTGGTCTCATGGGACGCCAGCTGGAGCTGTCCTTACGCACGGGGAGTTGCCGCGGGTGAAGGCCCACAGCAGCGCTCTCGGGGATCTCGGTAGGGTCTGGGTCGGACTCCCCTGGGTACAAACTCTGGGGGAGGGAGGGCTTGGTGTGTGGAACGCGCTGTGGTGGTAGTGGTGTGTGGATTCGGACCAGTGAGTGAGAGCGGAGTGTGAGAGCGAGAGGGTGCAGCAACGGGGGAGCGGTGAGCTCGAGGAGTGTACGATTTTACGTGCCGGCTCGGATGAAGTTCGGGTGCGGCAGGTGAGCGAGAACGGGGGCTCGAGTGGGTGGTCGGGGAGAAGACCAGGACCCGGACGGTTGGGGTCGCAGCCCCGCGGGTCAGGACAGCTCAGACGGCTATGGATCGACGATGGATCCGACGCCCAGTGAGCCGTTACTTAGCGTCGGCGGTTCACTGTCGCAAAGCGTTGTAAGCGCAATTAGCTGATGCTCCCAGCGGTCCGCCGACAGCTTTGCGCAGGCGCGGGGGCCCTTCGGCGCACGCCTTGCGTGCTGGTCCATGCTACCTCGCAAACCAACGCGCATAGAGCTCAAGCCAGCAGACAAGGAAGAGGTCCGTGCCCATCAACCGCGACCAATCTTTTAATACACCACTCCGACTTTCTGTCCTCGATAATCGCGCAGTACGAGACTCTCAAGGCTTTTGTGGAGCAGCGCAGAGCACAGGACGCGGCCGCGCAGGACCCCATTTTGCACGATCCTTTGCAGGTATAATAGGGGGCAACTCAAAATAGATGGTATTGCCGGCTTATCGTTTATGATCCCATACTATGATCGTTTTTGATCTTGCGGTGACTTGTCACGGTTGTCGCTAAGCGTGTCGTCGTTGCGCATGGCCCCGACCCCCTGCCCCCCGCGCCAGCCGGACAAGCGGTCCACAGCGGCGCGGATCGGTCTGAATCAGAGGTGAAGCCAATGGAGGTGGGTGGCCGCGCAGGGGCCATGCCGGGTAGGGGTGCCCACGCGCACGAGTGGTGTGGGGTTTGGCAGCGGAACGGAGCGGAGCAGGATCCGGGGGGGGGGGGCGGGCCCCCAGGGCGTTCCCCCCTCCGCAGGCCGCCAGCCATCGGCGGGGCAGCGGGAGGGCGTGAGTGCTCCTGGGATGCGGCTGCCTGGTGTGCCTGAAGACGCAAACGGCGTGCTGAAACAATTTCGTGCGTGAGTCGCTGGCCCGTGTCACCAATGGTATTAGTGTTGGTGGTGTGGGGTGCCTTTGAGCGGGTCACCCCGGTGGGCTACCGCTACCGGCCCGGGCCGGCCCGTGCGTTAGACCCGACCAAGAGCGGTGGTGGGGTCGGGTTAGTGCGAGTGGGTCTCCTCCCCTCTTCGACAGCGGGCCAGAGGGCGTGCGGGCACTCACATGGGGCAGGACGCCCGGCCAAGGCCCGGCGCCAAGCTCCAAGTTTCCAGTTGTTGATCCCACGGGAATGAGGGAGGGCGCTCGGTGGGCGGGACTGGCCGCAGGACAGCCCCATGGCCACCGCGCCAGAGCGCCCCCAGCCGTCCCGTCCCTTCTGCCTGGGGTCAGGTGCTTCAATCCCTTAGCCTGTGCTTCCCCCGCGTCCTGGGATGGTGGCAAGTGCGGGAAATCCCCGCAGCCCCTGCCCCCCTTATCACACACCTCAGAAACAGAAAAACCTCGGCGTCCGGCTGGCATTGCGCTAATGCTATCGCCATCACCCTTTCAACCGTGTCCCCGGGGGAAGCGTCCACGGCCAGTCATCCCGCCCCAGTGGCCACCGCGTGCTGAAGGGCTTCCTGTGCTCCCGGAATCTGGATCCGCCGCCCGTCGCAGGTCGAGATCAAGATCCGGCTCCCGGACCGCGCGGCGTACGACAAGGTGGCAGCGGCGCTGACCCAGCAGACGGGCGGCCGCACCGCCCGCCACGCGCAGGCCAACTACTTCTTCGACGGCCCGGAGCGGGAGCTCAACTCCCGGCGGGTGGTGCTGCGGCTGCGGACCTACAACGGCGACGAGAAGGCGACCGTCACCATCAAGGTGCGCCCGGCAGCCGGACAGCGCGGTGGGAGGGGGTGGAGGGGGGTCACGGGGCGGGACGGAGGCCGCAGCACGGGGCGTGCAGGCTTGGCGGGCATGCCCCCGCTGCTCGCGCGCCCACTGCAGGTCTCTCGCACCGCTGTCGGCTCCCCGCCCGTCGGTCCGCGACCCCGCCCGCACAGGGTGCTGCTGCTGCGCGCCGACGGCGTGCTGCCCCAGGCTCTCTCGTGCTGACCTCCGCTGTTGATCACGCACTGTCACGACGCGCCGCCCCCCCCCCGCCGGCCCGACCGGACCAGTTCGGGACGAGACGGCATGCGCCTCAGGTCTCCCTATTGAGAACGCGTGATTTTCATCAAGTTCCCCACTGACCCCCCCCCCCGCCCCCCGTCCAGACCCTGCTCTGGCCTATCGATACCCATGCCCGTCCCTTACCGACCTGCCCCGTACCCTTGTCCCCTGTCCCCCGTCCCGACCCCCAGGGCGAGCAGGTCCTCAAGGACGGCATCGGCCGCGCCTCTGAGGTGGAGGAGCACGTGGACCCGGGGGCGGCCGCCACCTACCTGGTCGCCCCGGACGCCATGCTCAGCCAAGTGCCCATCGTCAAGAGCGTGGCAGAGTGAGTCAGCCCGGAGGGGGCGGGAGGGGCGGCGGTGGGTGACGAGATGGGCTGGAAGGGAGGACGGGGGGAGGCAGGCGGGGCGGGGCGGCGGTGGGTGGGTGGGTGGGTGGATGCCGGCGATGGGCCGCGCCGGGCCGGGAGGGAGGGAGGCTGGGGCGGGGCGGGTGGCGGCATGACCAGGGTGGGACCGGACGGGACGGGATGCGAGAGCATAGGGGGGCCGGGTAAGCAGGGGAGATCAGGGCGGGGTGTGACCCGGCGCCGGCCAACTCGGCTCTGAGCACGCCATCAAGCTCCGTCCCCCCTCCCCTCCCCTCCCCTCCCCCGCTACGCCCCACCCCAGGGCCTACCACCTGAGCTCGCTGGTGCCGCTGGGCGGCTTCCGCAACACGCGCGACTGCTTCGCCTGGGAGGGCCACACACTGGAGCTGGACGAGACCGACTTCGACCACGGCACGCTGTACGAGATCGAGGTCGAGACGGTGAGGGGTCGTACGGACGGCGGTCGTACGCCGGTCGTACGACGGGCGTGGGTGGGTTTGTGCCGGTGGCATTGGGCTCGAAGGGGGTTGCCCTTTGGCGGCTTCCCGGGTCCGGCTGTGCTCCCATAGCGCCATAGGGTGTCCCACTATTGGCAAATCCCATCATGCTTCGCGTGCACGATGTCGGCAGCCATGAGGAAGCCACCACCGTAGCATACTTCACCTCACCGACGGACGCCCCTCCCGCCTCACCCCAACCCCCCATGCCTCACGCTTCCATTGACCCAGTAGCTCTGCCCACCGTACAGGACCGCCGCCATCGCCTCGCCACGGGCCCCACGCCCTCCCCGCCTCACCGACGGAGCGCCGCCTCCACCCACCTCCCTCGCCCCCTTTCCCCGCCCCGCCGCGCAGTCGGACCCCGAGACCCTCCGCGACCGCCTCGAGGCGTTCCTGACCTCCCTGGGCGTCGCGTACTCGTACTCCAAGACCTCCAAGTTCGCCAACTTCGTCAACAAAACCCTGCTGTGAGGAGCTGCGCTTGCAAGGGGTGGTGGTGGCACCGCGCATCCATCAGGAGCTACTGACAGCCCGGCGAAGCGAGCGAGACTGTTGTGTTTGGGTGGTCGAGGGGCCTCCAGGAGGGCGCCATTCGCGGGTTTGGACAACGCAAACGTCCGCGTTTTGCGAAACCGGGCGGTGCTGTGTGGGGGGCTGCGTGTTGGGCCGCTCGCGCTCGTCAGTGCCCCAACGGCCAGGCCGTTTTTGGTGTGGGGTTCTCGGGGCAGGGGTGAGCGGGCGCTGTGTCCGTATGTCCGAAGTACTGCATTTTGCATCACGTAATGAGGGACCCCGAGACCCGGCCCCGGGTGTGCATGCGGCGGGGAGCGGCGCGGGTGCGAGGCGGCGGAGAAGTTGTTTCGCCTCACCCTGTGATGACACCCTGCGGCCTTGCGCGCGGGGCTGCATGGTGTCGGGGCTGCATGGTGTCGGGGCCCAGCGCTGGGAGAGCCAAGGGTGCCAACTGCCAAGGATGGATGAAGTGCTGTCGTAGAGGAGGCAGGAGAGGGGCTGGGCGCTCGGAGATGCGCAGCGAGGTGGCCGCAGGAGGGAGGGGGCCAAGATGCCAAATGAACGGGCTGCAGGCTGCAGGGTTGCTGGCCCGTGTAGTGTAGGGCATGGTCTGATTACCGGTAACCGATCCCGTTGGGAAACGAACGGCTCGGGACGACGCTGCGGGAGGCTCAGCCGCGAGGCGGCGGGGCGGTGGGGCCCGCCGCCGGTGCGTGCGCCGTTTGCCAGCGCCGTGATGCAGCCATCCAGGCGGTTGGCGGTTGAGGCCTGCTACCTATGGTTCTGACAGGGACGGCGAGCCAGTCTGTCGGCCTCGCAGTCGGCGTGTGGCCGATCCGGGCGTCGCCGCTGGCAGGCGGCCCGCCCTTGCGGAAAGGGTCTTTGATCTTGTCGTGCGTTGTCGTACTTGCGTATGAGGCACGCACGGCTCGGATCATGATGAAGGTGTGGTGTATGGTGCAGCGGTGGAGTGAGGGGTGACAGAGGGGTGCCCAAAATACATGTAAATGGCAAAACGACAAGCGCGTTTCTGCAACCGCACCTTGCTGCTTTCCGATACGGCTGTAGAGGAGGAGTCCTGTTATGTTACGATCAAAGAGCTGTGCCTGATGGCTGCTAGAGAGGTTGTCTGGGAACCGATTCTACACTCTAGGAGTACGGGAATGTGCCATTTGCTTCTGTGTGACTTGTAAGCCTTTGCCCATCATATGCGCAAGCCAACCCGGGAACAAGCTGGGCAATGCGGCTCAAGGGACCGCGCGCCCGAAGAAACCCAAAAAAAACGGAAACGAGCAGGACAGGCTGCCCTCACGCTCCTCAGCCTCCCCCTCCCGGGTCGCTGCCGTTGCTGGTCGTGCCGGGTGCGAGGCATTTCGTCGCGCCGATTTATCTGGGGCACCCCGTTGCTCCCAACACGCGGGGTTGGTGGGCCGTCGCCCGGGGCTGGAGGCGCTCGACGGCACTAGAACGGACTGCTGTTATTACCTGTTACTGCCAGCGACACGGCGCGGGTGGCCGTATCACTGCCAGTATTCGAGGAAGAGCGCTGCCAGGCACGCACTGGAAAAAGCCTGTCCACACGCACGCACATTCGCATGACGTAACGCACTGGAAAAAGCGGACCGCTAATGGCTGGTTTTCGGTACCATACATCCCCGTGCTGGCTAGCCGCTGAGCTGCTCATATGCGACGTGAGCTATCTAGCGCCATGAGCGGTAATTACGCACGCCGCCTTGCAGAGCCGCACATGTGCGCGCGCCGCAGTAATCTCAGGCCTCGTCCATGTCTCCCGGACCTGTCTTGCCGCTGCCCGCTTTCAACCCGGATCACCTCATGCCACCTGGGCCGCCGCCTGCACCCCCGCCTTCCACAAACGAGATTGACGCTCTCCTCCTCGGGCTGGCGGCTTGCTAGATAGTGATACATACAGAGCTGTGTCTCGTTGCTTTTACGGTCCGGGCCGGCACCCTGCTGCAGTTCAGGGATTTGTCGCAGCAACAGCGGCCTGCCATGCCGTGTAGTCCTGACGGCCTTGGAGCTGCCGCCAGGGGCGGTGGCCCCGCCGGCCGCCAATTTCACCTCCCTGCGGGTGGCTCCCGCCGGTCTGCCCTCCCGCGCATGCACACCTCTGGGTCTGTCCCAAAGCCGCTAGGCTGAAAGAAGAGAAACCTGCACAGAAAGAGGGAGCCCGCTACTTGCCGTAGTGAAGGACCGGTGCCGCTGCATGCCCGGTGCAGGGCCTCACTCTGGTTGTGTCTGTTAGGTCTGTTGTGTGTCCGTGGTTTCAACCGCCCTGCCGCAGCCCCCCCTGCTTGGCTTCAGCAGTCGGACGCCGTTCCTACTACTTTGTATGCGGGGGGCGGGGCGAACGCCGCATGCCTTGAATTGTACGTAACCGCCCGCCCTATCGGAAACGTCACGCCTTCGGGTGTGTATGACCGTAGAGGCGGACTCCCTCTTTCTCTGCAGATTTCTCTTCTTTATGCCTTGCTATCCGTGAAGTGCTTGAAAACAACCTTGCCGACGGCAGGTCGGTTCCCCCCGTGTTCGAGGTGCTGAGGTGGGAGGAAGAGTGCACACCGTGATGACGGGGTTGGGCATGCCCAAACCTAATTCCCGTTTTTACGGTGATGGGCATGCCCAACATGCCCAGACATGCCCAACATGCCCAGGCATGCCCAACACCATGAGCACGGTGCCATACGCCTAACGCATGAAAGCGGCCGTTCCTCTGCCCAGTAACGGCAGTAAAAGCGTTCCAATGGTGCTTATGTCGATCCTTGGTGTGTGCACACTGCGCTGAGCCTGGAGCTGGGTACACCCGGGCATGCCCAACATCGTGAGCACCGGTGTGCAGGTTGCGTGCTTGTGCATGACTCTCTGTTATAAATGTTGAAACCGAGTCAAGCACTTAAATGTGCTTAAAATCTAGGCACAGCAGCCTCGTGGCTCCGGCACTGTTCACGGGAAGAGGGTCGGGGCCTACCCGCCACTCTGCTTTGAGTTGACCTGGACGGCTTCGGTTGTGACCCGGAGGGTGCTGACTGCTGAGGAGCCAGAGCCGCTTTGGATGCGGCAGATGGACTACTATGCCGAGGCCTTCCGGCGCCGTTTCGACTCCCTGCCGCCGACCCGCTACCTGCAGCCGGTCAAGGCGGCCAAGTTCTTTGACGCATGTCTCAACCCGACATGCAGCAACCCCTGCAGCACTCGGGCGGGGCAGCCCCCTCACCGAGCCCCAGCCTGTTTATCTTCCATTTTGGGGATTCGTCAGGCCGCAC
>LSYV01000010.1:638158-650572 GCA_001584585.1 Gonium pectorale | reverse complement strand
AGGTTCAGCCGGTTCAGTCGCTGCGCTGCGAAGCACCGCAGCGCACGCTGGTCCCAGGACACGTGTAATCGCTCTCTCGACACGTCTGTTTTCCTCGTAGAGCGTTGCAGCGTGAGAAGTCTGCTCCCTACCATGCAGCCCGCTCGACCCCGCGCCGAGCCAGCCACCCACCGACTGCCCAGTATTGAGAAACACCAGCTGCTTCAAACTTAAGGCGCCAGGTGAGCAACAATGCGCTCGTGGTGAAGTGTTTCGCGGTGACGTGAGCGCGCGACGAGCACGAACCTTGGGACCTAGAGCCCACCTATACGTTGAGTCTGAAGGGAGATGGTTTGTACTCCTGGTATGATTTTCAGTTTCAACGGCAGGCAAACGGCACTCCATCTGTATCGGGGATCAGCAGTGCGTCCCGACGGCGATGATTTCTGCACGCGGTGTATATGACGTGATGTAAGGGCTCCTACATTAGCACGTGAGTCGCACGTGGCGGAAAATAAACAGGCTGCCCGCGGCTGGCGTCCCTCCACCTCGGAGGCGAGTGGCCTGGATCGGCGGCGGCGGCGGCATCGCCGGGCACCTGGCCGCCGGCGCTGTAGCTGCAGTAGCCCAGCACGGGGGCCCATACATGTGCTGACACGTGGGCAATGGGGGCCTTGCCCGTATGGAGGCTGGGTTGGAGCGCTGGGTTTGTGGTTCGGGCGGGGGCATGGCGCATTTGTGTTTTTGTCTGTGGCAAGGTTACAGGCGGAGAGGCGAGAAAGGGCCAGCCTGGTTATCTTCCATTTTGGGGATTCGTCAGGCCGCACGTTTCCCCTTCCTCCGGAGGCCACGAAATTCGTTTGGCTGGGGACGATTTCGCCCCAACGGGACCGTGCCGTTTTCGTAAACGTTTCGAGGGGTGCTGCCAGTGGTGCAAAACGAAAACCGAAGCATCACACACATAAGCACCTGATACTTCACCGCCCATCAGGATCACCACGAAAACGATGTTAATGAATCAGAACTGAGCACCTGGGCACACATCCAAGTAGGGGCCTTGTGAGATGTTGCCGCGGCCGTCCATGATTGGCGGCAGGTGGGATCGGACCCGTACGTTTTGGGCTGTTTGCGGACCCTGGACTTCGTGTGGCTGACGACCTATCAGAACCTCATTTTTCTCAAGTCCAGGTCAAGTTTGCCCTCTCATTTTTCGTAAATCATGTCCACAACAAGGGGCGTTTTCGAAAAAACGTTTAACATAACCAGGCAGCGCGAGCCCTGCCAATCCCAGACGGCCCTGTGTCATGTGCATGTGACGGCCGTGCCATTCTTGATACAAGCGACTGTCGGTTGCCATCCCTGGGGGGTTTGGGAGGTTTTGTGCGCGTGTGCGTGCTTTTGTACGTGAGACATGTGGCAGTGTTGTGTGCCACGGACGTCGTGCACGTCGTACGACGGGTTGCTCGGGCTGCTTGCCTTGGCGTCCGCGCCTCCAGCTGAAGGCGCTTCTTCTTGTCATATGTAGTGTAATACACACGGCCTTAGGACAGAGCCTTCTTCCTAGGTCAGCCAAGAACGCCACCCTAGCCGGCAGCCCGACTTAGGCCTGATCAACCTGCAGTCAGCTGTTTGGTAACAGCTACCGTTACGCAGTAGCGCAAGCCTCGACTCGCCGAGTCGTGGCGCAACTGCACGTCGTCGGAGAGCGCGGCTTCGCACCGCGTGCCAAGCCACAGGGCCAGCAGCCGTATCGGAACCACCCGAACCGTAGGCGTGCTGCTGCCGCGCCCGCCCTGCGCGTCTGTCACGCCAGGATATGTAACTTGTCAATGGCGAACCGCTGGCAGACCGACTTATGGGGGGTATTCTGGGGGTAAGGAACGTAATAATGTGTGGTAGTGCTGCATGCGGCGGCCCTGCCCCGGGCAGCGGCTCAGCCAACAGGCTCACATGTCAGTTGTAGGTCTCTCTTACACGCCCTTCCGAACAATGAGGTGACTAGGACTCAGTGCACAGGAAGTTGATTGGGTGTCGAGAAACAGTCGGTCTCTCGACATGCGCAGGCTAAGAACAGCTGGCGCCTGCCGTACACTCCGAATCACCACCCAGTCTAGCACAGCAAACCGCACACTCTAGCACAGACGAGCCGGGCTGCATCACGAGCCTGCTCGTAATGAACGACAAGGTATACCGGGCCATGACCGGCCTCACCACCACATGCCCATGCACACGGCGTGTCCATGCCCGCCATCTGCACAACACGGACTTTCCCGCGTTGCCATGATATGGCGTGACACGTCCACACATACAAGAAGAAGCCGCGGTGGAGCTTATTTCGGACGGGTTTCCCGCACCCTTCCCGGCGAATACAGCGCCGGCTGCTGGTGCGTTTACGCGTTTGGGGCATCCCAGCGCTTTCAGGCCCGAGGCCTGGTGACCTGCTTGGGTCACAACCCTTGGCATCCAGCGGAGCGGCAGCAAACCGCCGCCGCTCCCAGTTTGGCGGCCTGGGCCCCAGCTGCCTTGCCAATTCATGACGCTCTAGCGCGGTCGTCGTCCCCGAGCGCAGGGACGTGTCACCAGTCCACAATCCGGTCACTGATGCGGTGTTGCCGGTAATTGCACATGACACCCGGACTGCCATCACCGCCCGCCGCAGCCAATGCAGCAGCCCCCATAGTACTCAGGCGGGGCAGCCCCTCTCACCCTTGTCGAACCCGAACGGTCCCGGCTGCCACCGCCGCCAAAGTCTCCTCAGGAAGGCCCACAGCCGAACTTAGCCCTAACAGCACGCCGCCCAAAGCCTGGCGAAACCTAGACGGTGTGGTAGACGCGTGCGCCATGTCAGCGGCACAGCGAATCAATGTGTGATCTAGGGAGGGTAGCTTGCTCTTGCGTGGTTCGGCAGCCTTCGCGGGTTCGCGGGGCCAGCTGCATGCCCGCATGCCTCGTCAGCGAGGCGCTCCGCCCGAACACGCATGAATTTCAAAGCAACCGTTCAATGACATCTTCTGATGCGAACCATATCGCGAAATTGAGTGCAGGATTCGGCATTTCCTCAGAGATGTTCTCCTGGCTCTACCTTCAAGCCACCATGCTACAGCTTGGTCAAGGGAGGCATAATAAGGAAAAAACTACGATGCGAGAGGAGCGCAAAGCCTCGCCCCCCGTCTCGTACCAACCGTTCAGCAGGATGGGGCAGAGCGGAGGCGTTGTATGTCCTGATTCGTATACAATATGTACTTGAATGACGTGCATAAATGCCGCGGACCTCGGCCGAGTCCGCAAGCACGTACGTGCATCCCAACCGCCAAGATACCGCTGCCTCACACCTCGGCCGCAACCTCTCCGGCGGGCCCCAAGGGTTATCAATATGTTCGACGCGCATTTCAGTGCTTGACTGTTTTTCAACGATTCTATTTGGGCGTACGGCGACTTGGGAGAGCGAGCGAGGTCCCTACGTACGGCTGGATGCTCCGATGTCCTAGCCACTCGCCTATCGTCATGTAATTCCTGTGTAAATACTGTGCAACTTCTACCAACCTTGTGAACCCTTACGGTTGCCACCGCATGCATTATGCTTGGCAGCAATCCATCAATTACCTATTTAACTGTTAATTCACCTGGCTACTACTGTGCATGGCGTCGATAGCTATGACTCACGACCGTTTCGTGGGTGGCCAGCCACAGCAGCAGCGGTTTTCAGCGATGTGGGAATATGTGGAAGAGGCGCTTCCTGCAATGATTGTGCTTGGCGCCTTGACAGGGTCAGTGGTGCTGCAGCAGTTCACCCTGGACTTACTTGGATTGTTGGTCA
This sequence comes from Gonium pectorale, assembly GCA_001584585.1. Classification (NCBI taxonomy): domain Eukaryota; kingdom Viridiplantae; phylum Chlorophyta; class Chlorophyceae; order Chlamydomonadales; family Volvocaceae; genus Gonium; species Gonium pectorale. The sequence continues at coordinate 646,776 of LSYV01000010.1, read as the reverse complement.
CCCTCACTTGACCTCTGCAAACGTAGCCATGTCTACCATGCTACGCCTTCAGCCGAAAAGCTCTGGGTAGGTTGTGCGCGCTGCTGCTGCCCGTCTATCAGTTGGAGCGTATCCAATTACTAGCTTCTCTACAGGGCGCAAAGCCCTGCGGCCCCCTTGTTCAAGGGTATACAGCTCCAGCAGAAGGCCGGAGCTTGGCGTCCCTTGCGGCTGCGCTTCGGGCCCGGTGTGAAGACGTCTCTCGCCTGATTCCGCCCGGCATCGCGTTCCGAATGCTGGACGGCCTGGCGGAGCAGCTAATCATGGGCTGTACAGAGGTAAGAAACGGTCCATGATATCTCTTTGCAGTCCCCTGCGGCCAAACCAACGACATGGACCCTTCGCCAGGGTTGGAAGCTCGAAAGCTTGGTTGGTCACCGTCTATTGTAGGGGTTGGGGCGGAGTTTTGTCGCACGCTCTTGACTGCGGCGGCTGGCTGTCGGTCCCTCCCCCCGGTCGCCCTCTGCCCTCCAGGCCGAGGCTTCGGGGATCTCCCTTCTGCCGGCTGTGGAGGAGACATCCCTGCCGCAGCCGCAAGAGCAGTCCAGCCAAATGCAGCAGCATCCGGTTTCGAGCTCGTCACAGCGGCTCCAGGCATGCGTGATGATGGGGGCCAGTGCTTGCATCACCCCAGGCAAGCCCAGCGGGCAGCCCCTGCCTGCCTCTGGGCTTCCACAGTATATGCTGCCGCGTTCTAGAGCTGAAACCCAAAGAACTGCTGACGCATCAGCGTTCCTTCCCAACGCGCTGCCGTACGACATGCAGCCGTGCGGGAATGCCTTGCGCGGCATCTATGAACAGCCCCAGCAGCAGCCGGCAGCACAGGCCTGGCCGCCACCGCCGATGCCGCCCCCGCCGCCACCCGCCGGCTTCATCACCCGGTCACGGCTGCTCGGGGAGCGCAGCACTGGTGGCGGGAGCACGAGGCTGCCTGACCCGGAGCTAGGGCATCTACTGGACAGCGCAGAGGCTATGCAGGGCGAGCCCCCGATGTCGCTGTACGAGGCCCCCCGCCGCGGTGGCCCTGTGATCCCGGTGCGCCCTGTGGGCGGGCGCGTCCGCATTGGTGCCCTGCCTCCGGGTGGAGAGCTTGCAGACAGCGCCCGCCCTGGTGGTGGTGTGTTGGCAGGGGCTGGAAGCCAGGCGGGATCTGCAGGCAACACCCAGCGGCGGCTGGCGCCACCCACCACTCTGCTGCGAAGCATCCACCGAGACATGCCGCAGGTGCAGACAGCAGCGGCAGCATCTGTCTCTGGAGGCAGTACTAGCGTCAGCGCCAGCGGTGTCAGCGCCATCATCAGCAGCAGCATTTCACCCGTGTCCCCGTCATGGGTCAACCCGATTCCTGAGGTGCGATATTAGGCTGCACTTGTGGTGCTGTCGTAGGCAGGGTTGTAGCTGTGGTACTGTGAGGAAGATTTGCTTTACACAGACAGGGGAAGGACTGGTGCAGTCAGTGAAAGCCCTTTGGGGAGATGGGGTGACCGCGGCGACGCAAGCAAGCTTGGACTGCTTTGTTCGTTGCGCCTCGCCTGTTAGGATTAGCTTGCAGTCCATAGCCGGCATAGCGCCAGCCTGTGGCGCACAGTAATGTTGTGGAAAGCGCATTACACGCCCAGTGACTCAGTCCTGCATCTCAGCGGTAGTGCTCCTAGGATGAAGTTTAGTGGGACACCCAGACACGGGTCCGTCATATCTTGGCATCGCAGGCGGATGAGGTGGCGGAGCTGGCGTGGCTGCTCGAGGAGAGCGCGAAATACGAAGGGCCAGAACATAGTGCGGTTGCGACAGCAGGCGACGCGCAGGGCGGGCGGGACGCCTCGCTGGCAGCCCCGCAGTGGGCTGGGCCGACCGCCGGCGCCGCACCCGGTGATGCCCCGGAGTCCATCGCGGCACAGCAGCAGCGGCGGCCTGTAAAGGACGTCACGATGGACGCATATGCAGACACGGTCGACGGCTTAATGGCTTCGGAGCGGAGCATCAAGTTATTCCTGGACGATGGTCAGTCGCCCTTCACGCAAGCATCCGCCAGTGGCAGTGACCCGCTTTTGGTGCGGCCACCTTCAACTATGCTGCCAACGTCGCCGCCACCCTCATCCGCGATGCTCATGTCGGATGACAGGTCCAGCCTGCTGGGCCTGCTTGGCGCGGAGCGCCCACGGCAGCAACGGCCCGACAGAGGTGGGGAGCAGCCGCTGCGAGGCGGCCAAGTTACTGAGGGTGGAGGGCAGGGCGCTGACCTGCCGGTGTCTCAGCCGCCAGCGGAGGAGGCGCAGGAGGCGGTCAACACCACAGCCGTAGCTGCCTCTGTAGCCGCTTGCAGCACCGGTGTTGCTGCTGGTGGTTGCGAATCTGGCGGCGGCGGCAGTCGCTTGCGGCGGCTGAGCACGCATAGCCGGATGGAGACGCTCCTGGCAACCTACCCGCCCGACCCGCCGCCCAACAGGCCCAACAGCTTGGGTGCGGGTTCGCGCAGCGCCAGCTCCAGGAGCATAAGACCCCCAGGCGCCAATGCCCTGTGCTCAAATCGCATGGCGAGGGAAGGCGGTGCGGAAGCGCGAGGAGGCCGCCTCGCCCTCACAGGGCCGCGTGATGGCATCGGCACCACCACTGTCGCCGGCGGCCGTGCTAGTGGCGACAGCACGTCCCAGGGTTCTGCTGTTGGGCAGCCGGGCCGGTGGCATCAGGTGCAGACTCCACGGACGGGTCGCTTACGGGATTTGAATGTAGCGGCCTGGCTTGGTGGTGGCTTTGCAGGGCAGGCGGGCGGGCGTTGTTTGCAAATGCTTTGCATGTCCTACCGTACCGCGTCTTGCAGGATGGGGCGTGGCTCGGTCCCTTGGCATTCGGAAGGAATTCGAAGGAATTCAAAGTCGTCGTATCAGCCGTATCCGCAATTTTCCGCAGGTTCGCCTCCGCTTGATCATGCCGCCGCCGGACACCGGTTCAGAGCCGGAACCTGCCGCCGGCGCCACCGGGCCTGGCGATGGTGCGCTCGCTTTCGCCGAGGCAGCCGCTGAGCCGCTGCTCGTCCTCACAGCACACGACGTCGACGATGTCGTACAATCTGCCAAGGCGGCAGAGACTAAATTGGCGGAGGTGGAGGCGGCGCTGGCTGCACGGGATGCTCATGTGAAGCGGCTGGAGAGCGTCCTAGCCTGTCAGCTGAAGGTACGTTGCTCGACGTTCCTAAGGTTGCTAAAAGCAGTGCAGATATTGGTCCGCTGTAAAGAAGGCCCAAAACGCGCCTGGAAAACCGCGCATTCACGGCAACAAACTGCCCGCAATCCAAATCGTGGCCCAGAAGTCATAGTACAATGCAGATACCGGAGGCCCGGATCGTTGCTGCTTCGGTTGTTGGGGTCGAGCTTCTAGATGGGGACACCCTGTTGCTCGCGAAACAACAGCTGGGCTCCACTGACCCTATATCCAGTCCCTCCGCTCCTGCCGTATATGCTAACCATGTACCACGCGCAGCGCACGCGCCCTCTCTCATTCGCTTCTCTCTCCCATCCGCGGCCCCCGTTCGCCTCTGGTTTCGCTTCTGAGAACGCCTTCCGACTCCATGATCCCCCATCTGCAGCTGCTGGAGGCGATTTTCCCCCGCCAGGCAATCCAACACATGATGATGCGAGGCGGGTTGCTGAGGAGCTCCACAGCGTCGGCGGCCAGCGTTGCCGTCGTCGCTAATCGCCGCGTGGAGGCTACGGGGCGCAGCGCGCTCGCCTCCACCATCGTACCACGCCACGCAGGGCACGGCGGCCCAAGCCATGGCAGCTCGCCGCCCGTGGCGCCTGCTTCCGGGATATTAGCGCAGCAGGCAGCGGCAGTGGCAACGGCAGGGGAAGGGGCAGCGGTGACACAAGAGAAGGCCGTGGGGCCCGGCAGCTATGAGCTCATGGTTCGGTTGGCCGCGCCCCTGGCGACAACACACCGCTGCGTGACGGTGCTGTTTGCGGACATTGTCGGCTTCACGTCCATGTGCGACTGCCTGGAGCCGCTGCAGGTGATGGCCTTTCTGAACAGTCTCTTCACGCGCTTCGACAGCCTCTGCGACGTCTATGGCGTCTACAAGGTGTGACACAGAAAGCACTGCCTGGGCCCGATGTGACGTGGCTGTGGTTGCGGGAGTGGCCGGGTTTTGGGTAATCCATCCGGTCGAGGGTGTGGGTAATGGCCGTTGCTCGGGGTCGGGCTGGGACCGGGATTGTGACGGGCGCGGATGTGCCCGGGACTGCCAAGCAAAGATTGCGTTGTGTTCGCGTTTGTGGTTTGGCGGCTGTGTTGGCCTCTGCGCTCCAACCAACGAACGGTGGAGCTGAATTTTGCGGTTCTCAGGATCCGTATCCTGCTGATAAGAGGTTCCAACGCGCGCCGTGTACCCTTGGTGCTTCTGCTGCCGCGGGGGTTATGGCGATATCAAATTCCTGAAGGCTTCACTTTGGCCTTCGCGCTTAGTGCTCCCGCGACTGACCGAGCCTGTACTTTCTCGGTCGTATCTTGCCCCGCCCGTGCTCAGGTGGAGACCATCGGCGACTGCTTCATGGTGGTAGGCGGCCTGATCGCGTTTGACGACGACGGCTTCAAGGCCGTGCGGCAGGACGGCTCGGAGGACGCGCTGCACGCGGTCAAGGTCATGTCGTTCGCAAAGGCGATGCGGCGGGAGATCGGCGGCATGAGTATGCCCCACGACGGGCAGCCGCTGAAGCTGCGCGTGGGTCTCCACAGCGGCCCCGTCACGGCGGGCATAGTGGGCTCCAAGATGCCGCGGTTCTGCCTGTTCGGGGACACCGTCAACACCGCCAGCCGCATGGAGAGCACCTGTGAGCCGGGCGCCATCCACGCCAGCGCGGCCACGGCGGCGCTGCTGCCGGACGAGGCGTGGGCCCCCACGGGCGGCGTGCAGGTCAAGGGCAAGGGGGAGATGCAAGTGAGCAGGAGGAGGAGGAGTGTGGGGCGTCGTAGCTAGAAAAGCGGGGTGATGAGGGCTTGAGGCAGCATGGGCTTTTATGCGCTGCTAGCAACGCGGGTCCGGGCGGCCGGTCGGCTTCACCATTGTAAGACACTGGGACGGAAACATGCGATAGCGCCCCTCTCTATAGCAACCCTCTGTATAGCGCCCCTCAGTTGTGCTGGCAGACACCTAACCAGCACACGCTTCCGTGCACGACGCCTCTGCCACAGACCTTCCTGTGGCGGCCCCAGCCCAACGTCTGCCGCTCCCAGTTCGCCGAGTCGTCCCCACTCACGCTGTGCATGGGGCCCTCGCCGCCAATGGGCGCCCTGTGGGGCAGCGCAAGCCGTGGGGTCGCCATGTCTGACGGTGACGTGGTGCGGCAACAAATGGAGCTGGCCCGCCGGACCATGGCGGCCGAGGCGGTTGGCCGGGCCGCTGGTGTTGGCGCAGGTGCCAAAGGCGGCGCTGCCGCTGTCGCCGGTTGCGGCGACGCTGGCTTCGGCGGTGGCGGTGCCAATACCAACAGTCACACTGATGGTGCTGGTACTGGCATACGTTGAAGCGCTATCGGCTTCGGCGGTAGGGGGGTCGCTGCCGCCAGCGCCGGCTCTGGCGCGCGGCGCCAACATTCAATGGAATTGAGTATTTCTGATGACGGCGATGTGATGAATCGTAACGACGGCGTGCAGACGTTGCCTCCGCCATTGAAGCAAAGCAGGAGGCAATCAACCGCAGGGGGTTCATGGCCGCCAAAGGCACTAACACACGCGTATCAATGTGCAGTGCGCTTTAGGTAGGGTGCAAACGATGCGTGAGGAGGAGGACTGTTAAATCATAACTTATTGATTGTATCAGGACTTCTCAATCGTAACGCACGCAAGCCGCGGCGTCTTGCACATGGTGAAGGGGGCATGCTGTATTGTGGGATACAGAGGCATCGGCCTACGCAGGAATTCAGTTTCGAGTCGTTCTGCCGCCTGTGTGCTCTTGTAGGGTGAGTCAAGGCTGGATAGGTTCCGCTGCCGCGCTGCTACAGGCTGGTCAACGGCCCGTCTCCAAGTACGGCCGATCGACGCAGTTCGAACCCCAGCAAGCACATTTCCTAGTGGCTGGAGCGCACATCACGGAGGTTTCTTGCGATGGGTATTACGGCACGCATCCCGGAGGGGCCGGCAACGCGCACCGGGGTTGCCTGGCGGCGCCGCGGCGACTTTGGCGGTAGGTGCACCCCCTCTTTCTCATTAGCAGCTTTTTTCTTTAGCGATCTGCGCGGGCTGGGGCGCTGGCGGCTGCAGCCATGGCTGCTGTGGCGCTTTGCCGCGTGTTCGCCGGCCGGCAGGTCATCATGCTCACCGCCTGGACTGCAGGCCGGGAAAGTAGTCGGGGGACCGAGCGGTGTGCTGGGCGAATCCAACAGCGCAGCTCGTGCGGCGTGTCCTTGACAGTCGGCTGAGTCGGGCGTCGGGGCTGGCACCCGGGCATTCCAATGTCCATGGGAGGCCAGGGGATGAGGGCGCCAGGGCGGCTCCAGCGAAACCGGTGGAGCGCGTGTGCAGCAAGATGATGGGGCGGGGTGGTGTTGACGGTGAACATTAACTGGTTGATAGAAAACGACTGAAGCCACGAGGCAATTAGGCGAGCGGACAGGAAGACTTGCTAAGCAAGGCACGGTACGCGGCAACAGGCAACGGGCGCGCGCCGTAAGGTCGGGACGAGCAATGGATGCTGAACGGATAAGCAAGCAGATAGACTGCGGGGAAGTCGAGTGTGTGGGGAGGTGGGGAGCAGTCGGTTGGCGGGAAGACCCGTGAAGGGTGGGTGGGTGAGAGCGAGGCGACAAGCGCGCTCGAGTGGTGGTGGGTGGTTTCCGCCCCGCTCATCGCTGGGTTGAACGCCATTCCTTTGGCGGCAGCTTTTTATCCAAGAAAGGATTGTCATGGTTGTACCGGCTTTCAAAGGGTGCACTGAATGTCAGGAAGGGACCTACCGTGGCTAATGGCTTGGTGAAGTGCAACGAGCCAAATGGCAGGTTGAAGGAAGGGGGAGAAAGGATGCCACGCCGGTATTGTATGTCTTGCGGCCGCTGCGCCAGGCTCGGTGCATGCACCCTGTCGTGTGTGTGTGGCTCCGAATGCCCCAACATTATGCACTGCGTTCCTGTGCGCATTGCAGCATAAATGTGTTGGCTTCCTCTTATGACCGTGACTTTTGTTGTGCGCGTACGCGCGGCCCGGGTTTATAAAGGGGACTGCGTGCCCGTGTTGATGCGCCCCGGCGGCATCTCATTGCTGGAGACGGCTTGGCGTGTTTAACGGGCCCTGCATGGAGGGACCATGCGGTGTACAAGGTCGAGATTGTTGGGATAAACGGGATGGGCGAGGGGTGGTGCCGGAGTGATAGGCGTAGCAGGAGGTCCGTGGGTGTGGCTGCTGGAAGGTTGAGTCGGTGCGGGCTTGTGGGGCGTACCGGTCGGGCGGGAAGGCTGGGGTCGGCGCGGGCTTACTGGTCCCGAAGGCCGGCCGTGACATGCGTAATGTTTGGAATGCGGGACTTGGTAGCAATCAGCGCACAGCTGGGTGGGCGGGACACGGGGAACCGTTTGAGGGGTCTCGCTGGTCACAGCCCTTGACGGTTGGCAGTTTTGGGCGGTTGGCATGGAGGCGAGCCCCGAGGGAATTGGTACTTGACTTGCATACCGCAAGAGTGCTTTTGTCTGCGGTCTGCTGCTGCGCATGCGTGTTCTCTTGCACAGTGAAGATGCCATTGCGCTATGGCGCTCGTCAAGGGCGCGACTGAATCTTGGTCGGCAGAGGTGCTACGTATGATTTCCAATGATTTCCCTTCACTGCTGGAGGTAGGCGCCTGAGGGCATCGCGGCAACTGCACTCGCATCCGAGTGATTTTACTACCGGTATTCCTAATGATGGGGGATTGTATAATACACGGACAGGATTGACGCGAGTAGGTGTGTAAGTGTTTGCGGCTTGCATGTGAATGGGGCGCCCTGCGAGCTCCCCAGGTGGGCCGGTAGACGAGTTGGGTGTTTAACCATGTGCACGTGCAAATGGGATGGCAAATATCATAGGATCTACCAGAAGCGCTTGCCCTTCGCGCTCGGTTCCTGGGAGACGGAAGGAGCGGAAGTCGTTGTCCAGGACTAGTTGCACGCACGTGCAAGGTCTGTGTTAATGCTTTTAATAGAACGGAGGACGAGCTCCTCCCATGTGATTGCAAGTGCCCGCGCTGGCTGAAAACTGGCTGGCTTGGTGGATACGCCGTGACCGTCTTGTTGTCTAACTGCGTACGTAAATATGGGGGGTGGTCGGAAATAGGCTGTTCAGCGGGTCCAGGGGGCGTTCACGGAAGGGGGACGGGTTAGAAGCGGGGGATGGGGAGGAGAGACAGGGACGTTTGTATTGTTTGGATGGATGGTATGGTTTAGTGAAGTCGGGGTGGTTGAAAGGGGAAGAAGGGAAGGAGGGTTTGGGTGGCACGCACGCACCCTGCCGGCATGCCCGAGGAATTGCCAATGAAATGCATTTTCAGGGAAGTACCTGAATGTATGCCTGTTTCAGGTATCAGGAACGTATGAGGGGAGGGTGGGGAGTGGGTGGGGGGTGGC
>LSYV01000010.1:595376-620367 GCA_001584585.1 Gonium pectorale | reverse complement strand
GACCGTCTGCGTCGCGGGAAGGACGGCATGGGAGAAAACCGCAGCGGAGGGGGGAGTTGGGGCCGTGAGGCGGGTAGGGGCTGTGCGGCAGGGGTGGGTTCGTGTGTTTAGGACAGCACGGCACGACACGACAGCAACGACCGTAGTGACATAACCGCCGGCTCCCAGCAACCCGCAGAAAGCCCCAGGAGGGCCATGCGGGGCCAGGAAAGCGATAGCGGCACCGCGAGGGAAGCCCTCACCAGATCGTCCTTGCCAACCCATTCGAGGTCCATCACCGGCGCATATGTGATAGTCTGCGAATGGGGAATGCGCGTTATAGGGATTGCTCTGGCCCTGGTTCGGGCGGAAGGCACGCCAGTGGCCTCCCTGCGCCAGTTGCGCTTACGGGCTTCAACTCCGGAAAGGAATATGGCTCGCAAGTCCCTGCTAGTCTCCGGTCCTTCCTAACGAATGGATTCGTTCCACTTGCTAAGGCCAAGAAGCCTAGAAGAAAGACCGCGGCCGCTGGCGCGAGCGTAAAGCGGGCCATTGGTAGTTTGCCTATGGTTTTGCGCCTTACGTGTCTGAGGACATAGTCGTGCACATCAGACATCAAGAGTGAATGGGAACTGGCATCGCCACGAATCAGCTGACGCAAGTTCAGGCACGAAGGTTGTACGAAACCAGGCCAGGGCGCCGCTGTTGAAGCTGCAGTTTTCACAAAAGCAATTTAAATCCCCGACTGAAGCACCCCAACACACCTTACTCCCAGTGAGACCGCCTACCGAGCCCGCCCATTCCGTTGCCTCTGAAGAAGCGCTCGCTGAAGACTACCTTCACATTAGTGTCGTATATATCTGATCGCCAATGGCTGACGACGGCGAGACAGCGACGGTGAAGGAGCCCCTCGACCTGATCCGTCTAAGCCTTGATGAGCGGATATACGTCAAGCTGCGTGGCGAGCGTGAGCTGAGAGGCCGCCTTCACGTGAGTGAGAGGGCCGTCTGCCGCAGCCAGCCGGGCGGCGCAGCGGGTGTCCGACCGCTGCCCCAGCCCAGCCGCCCCCTCCCCCTCCCCCTGCACCGCCGTGCCTTGGGCGCGCACACGGATGTTTTGTGCTGGTGCCATGCGCCTCAGGGGCGCCGCGTCTCCGCTGCCAGGCGGCTGGGACGGGCGGGGCAGGGTGTTGCGCTGGGGTTGAAGGGGTGTGCTGGGGTGCGGAGCGGAAAGCCAGGCTCCGTCTCTACAAGGAGGACACCTACAATTCGCCCTGCCCATCGCTCGGGCCACGCGGAACTCGCGGAACTATGTACAGGTGCTCTCGCCATCCATGGCCTTGGGATTGTCCAGCCCGTTCGGGCTTGCGGCCATTTGACGCCGTGGCCGCATCGCCGCGAGTGCGGTCAAACCCAACCACCGGGCAACACAGCTTCCTTGGACGAGGCGACCTCAGTATCGCCCTGGACACGCCCGATGGCATACACACACACGGTGTGTGCGGGCACGTCTCCGTCCTCCGCAACCCACAGCCTCTACTCCCGCCCTCGGTGCCGCACAGGCGTACGACCAGCACCTGAACATGATCCTGGGGGAGGTGGAGGAGACGCTCACGACGGTCGAGATCGACGATGAGACGTACGAGGAGATCATCAAGGTACGGCATGCACGGCGTTTGAACGCTTGGGCCGCCCACCGGCTCCGCAGCCGTGCTGCAGCACACCTGCTGCCGCCACCGCCGTCACGGCCGCCGCCGCAACCGCCAACCGTATGTTTGCGAGCTCGACAGCGTACCACACTCAGAAGCAACAACTACCAGGACCGCTAGTGTGTGTGAGAGCGCTCCCATGGCTCCCACTGGGCCTGTGAGCCGACGGGGGGTGGCCACGCCGCGTGCGGGTCTGCGGAGTGGCCGCACGGAACACGCGAGGGACGCATCAAGCTCCAGACCTAACCTGGACCGAGGAGGATCGCTTGCTTGCCACGTAAAACCAAAGCCGGGGCATTCCGGCCTGGAGGTCAGGGGCTGACCGAGGCTGCCGGCGGGCAGCGTCGGAGGGATCGCGCGCCCTCGCCGCTGCCACTGTGCCTGGGATAGCTCGTTTCTGGCCCCTACCCCACGCCCTTTTCCCTTGCCCCTCCCGTCCGCAGACGCAAAAGCGCGTCATCCCGTTCCTTTTTGTGCGCGGGGACGGAGTCATCCTGGTGTCGCCGCCGCTGCGGTCGTAACGGAGCTGCGGCGGGACGCGGAGGCGAGGAGCTGTGGGAGGCGGAGCGGCATGGGGCGTAGGGGACGTCAGTGCCCGGACTTTGAATGCGGGGGGGGCGTGCTGGGTGGCAGCAACAGCTTCTGACTGCTGCTTGGCTGCGGCCATCGGAGGTCGGCCCTCGGCACTTCGGGCTCAACACGAGGGCCAAGGACGGCTCTTTTGTGGCTCTTTGGGATACCAGTAGACCGGTACCGGTAGGTGGGTATGACCACCACCGCAACCCTCCGCGCGGCTGAAGGGCCGACGCGGCGGGAGGCGCGGCGGCGTGATGGGGGCTGTGGTGGGCTGCTGGGTTCTTTGCGTGCGCTCAGTACGGGCGGCACCAATGCCGGCAGGGAGACGGCAGCCTTCCTTCATGAGTACTTCCCAGGTCCCTAGCAATGCACATCGATGCCTCTCTCGTAGCCCTTCATGCAGTGCCTCCTCTTTAGCTGATGAATAGACACCGGTAGGTAGATAGCGTCTGGCTGTTGGGTGTCAAGCTGGTTGGTCGCTTGGCGGGCACTTTTTTCAGTGGCCAATTAGCAACACGGCGTGCGGCGGCGCCTGGCAAGGTCTCGGACGCACAGGGCGTCGCTGCTGTATTCAGTGTACGGCAGTAGGCAGGAACGTACGCGGGTGCGACTGGTGACGGGCCAGTGGGCCGCGCGCCGTGCGCGCCGCCGGCATCGCCTCTGTGCTGCATCTGTCGCCGGCGAGTTGCCCCGGGCCCCACTAATCGCATGCCAGGTGGTACGGTCCATAGCTCACCGGACCCCTGTCGTGTGGTCGGCAGGCTTGACCCTGTGGCGCGGTGGGGGAGTGGACAGATCCATATTCACAGGAGGCTCGCTCCATGATTCGGAGCGATGCACGGCGCACGCAATTATGAGCGCGGCTGTGCTCGCCAGCGCTGCGCCTCGTGCGCATGCGCATGCCCACGGGAGCAACGGCGCAGCTTGCGCCCCGAGGGACTCGTGTTTGTCTTTGTCTTTTAAGGTTTATAACTCGCCGTTGTCGGCCAACATGGGTCCGAGCTCGCCGACCCGCTGTTTCCGGTTTGGGCACATGCGGCACGTGGCGTAACAGCTCGTACGGTGTACGGGAAGAGCCCGTAGAGCGCGGCACGATGCCGGGTGACAGGACAGGGCGCCCTTGCAAGTTGTTATATGGGGACCTTACTCCGGCTTCTGCCTTGCATGTGATGGCCTCCCCGTATGTGGTGGGCAAGGCGAGGGCGGAGCCTTTCCGCCGGCCACCAACCTCAGTACCCCACCCGCCAGGCCACCGTGTGCGTCCGTGCATCGCAAGGGAGGTGCAGGTTGCATCTGCATGCCGTTGTCTGGTGGCACGCCGTGTGGAAACGTCGCGCCTTCGGGCGTGTATGGCCGTAGAGGCGGGCTCCCTCTTTCTGTGCAAATTTCTCTTTTTTCGTGTGCCTCCTTGACTTGCCCCCCATTCCCCCCCCCCCGTGCATCCTCCTGTGGCCCCCCCCCGTGCATCCTCCTGTGCCCCCCCCCCGTGCATCCTCCTGTGGCCCCCACGGCGCTCGTGGCATGCACGTCATTGCAGATAGCCGAGCTGCTGGCGAGCCCCACGCACGAGGCGTTCACGGCCCCAGAAGCACGTAAGCGTGGCGTCGGGGCGCTGACCACGCCACGCCGCCGTTGCCCCCGACTAGTGCCATCTGCCCGGCAGCGACATCCGGCGTCCGGCCTACGGGCCCGGCTACGTTCGGCAAGGTCACACAAGGACAGGGCCTCGGTCGCTCCGGTACGGCAATACCGCTGTACTGTCGAGCCCTTTCACCGTCACACGAACCAAGTACGTGCGTACCCGTGAGTACGGATGGCGCGCTGCGCTGTCGGGCGGCTAAGATCTAGCCTGCGGCGCTGAGGAGGCACGTGTGCACCAATCGGGCACGACAGTACGGCACAGTCCGCCATGGACGCATGGCGTAGGCACGGGCCTTCGTGCCTGCGCGCATGGCACTTGGCAATGCGCCCAGATGCCCTCACGTCGGCTCGGCGCCAGCCGTCTACGGCAGCTGGCGGTCGGTCTTCTCATCGTGGTTTCGCAGCGGCGTGTGACCTGCCGCCGCATCTGCCCTCTTGCGTGCGCACCCAACCCTCCAACGCCGCCATGCCTTCTGCTCCTCCCTCCCGTGCCGCAACACCGCTGGCGTTGGATGACTGCAAAGCCCATAGACCCCTACAGTAGTGACTGCTGCACGTGGGCCTTGTTGTCCACGCACACGTGCGGCAAGCGGCGCACGTACCGTACATACGATCCGTGCGTGCGCGCTGCACTACTTTGGCGTGCCGTACAGCCGTACGGAGCCATCACCTGGTCCAAGTCAGTCGAGCACCGATGCATGCGCCGCACCGCTGGCCCTCTGATGATACTGCGCCGGGTGAATATACGCATGCACCATGTACGTATGGCGCACGGCACGAGGCATCATTTAGGATTGTGAGGGCGCTGCCTGCGGGCGGCAGCGCCCCGGCATGTCTACACGCGCTGACGCGCACCGCCGCGCGGTGATGCCGCATAGAAACTTGAGCCATTGCAGCCTCGCGCCAAACCGCGTATACCGCTGCCGACACCGGTTCAAGGTGCCAAATATGCTGCCAGCAGCCGGCCACGTACGTCTGCCGTTGTCAGTCCACTCAACGTGCCCGACATAGGACACCACACAACAGATTGCGTGCATGCCAGACGTCGCCAACTGCCTGATCTGAACAGAGTCACCGGCCCAGCTGCCCGTGTGCCCGAGCGTGCCGTACGCCGCATTACGCAACCCACCATGGACACGGCAAGTGACACGGTCTTGTACTGCCGCGTGTACGAATCACATCTATGCGGCGGCAGTCACCTCAAAGCTATTTTTGTATATATAAATATATACAGCGGGAAGACTTTCCTTCCTGTCCCCTCCAAGATGCGCCACCGCCGCAGCCACCGCCATAACATCCGCTTACTCGCTGACGGGTCCGCACACAACCTTCGGAGCTCTCGCCTTCTCCGTCCAAGTCGCATCTAATTCTTCCCCGGTTCCCCTTCCAAAAAGATTGTGCTGATCTGCTCACAGTGCTGCTGCAGCTACGGCATGGAGCCTTGCAAAACTTGCGACATGTGAATGGAATGCCAATGCATGAGGATCCGAACTTGATGTTTCGTGTATGTAACGCGTACCTAAGCTACTTGCTGCCAAAGAGGGACAAAAGGCCGCCCAGGAGGCCTCCAGACTGCTGTGCAGGCTTGGCGCCAGAGGCAGCGGCGGCATCAGAGCCCGAGCTGCTGCCGAAGCCCAGCGGGCACTTCCCTCCCGCGGTGAGCGAGCCCAGGAAGTCGGTCGGGTCATAGTAGATCTCCAGCTCCTGTATCGAGGGTACCAGTGAACGGGACAACAGAACATTGCATGTGCCGTGGGGTGGGCAACATGGCGCACGGTGCTGCCCTGCTACTCGTGACCTGCATGCAGGAATTCCTGGCGGCAGGTCGGGTTCCCCAGTGTCGGCATTGTTGTAACGAGCTGCTGCCTGTCCAACATGCGCGTATGAGCCCCTGTGCGAGCAGATTGACACGTTGGGTCAGCCTGGAGAGAAGCCCTGCCTCTGCAGCGCTGCCCGCATTCTTTTGCGGCGCACCGTCACGAGGTCGTCGCACCCACTCGCCCTCCGTTCGCCGTACGACGGCACGTACCTCGATCTGCAGCTTGTCGTTCACACGCGCAACCGCCATGCCGTACATCTCGATCCGCTTGCCGGTGGCCGCGTGGCCGTTGTACGGCCCTTCCATGGCGCCCCAGTGTCGCCAGCGGAAGGTCACGTTGGGCGGGCCGTTGAACACCTGGCAGCCGGGATTGCGGCGCATAAGTGGGCCGGTGGATCCTGGCTCGGCAGGGAAGCTGCCGTGTAATCGCTAACAGTTTAAGTACATCTCTAATCGTGAAGGTAGTTCCAACCGTGCTGCGAGTTACTGGTCTGTAAATGCATAACTCCGCATGTTCGCATCGGCGTCCCTTTTCCCCATGGAGAAGATTGCAAGTAGGAAAGGCGAGGAGGGGCGACAACAGCGGGAGGCCCCGCCCTGCCGAGCGAGCGCCAGGCCGTGCTCTGCAGTATGTGCCCCATCGACACCCCGTGCTGGCCGAAGGATGCGAGCGAGGGCGCGAAGCTATGGCGAGGAGGCACGAAGGCAAGCCCACCTCGAGGACCTCCCAGGCAAAGCCCTTAGGGAACGCCGTCTTGAATTCCTTGTGGGACTCCTGCGCGCGGACGCGAGCGGTGCGGGTTCCGTGGCCGCGGTGCGCCGGCGTGCTCACAAACCCTCCTCAAATTGCCAACGGGTACGTGAGTGCGTGGGCGGTGCAACATCAAGCAGGCAGCGGCTGACGCGTACGAATGCATGGCCCTGGTGACCCATGGGTCACTCACACTGACTCACGCCATTCCGGACCCGCCATCCGGTCCAATCTGTACCGATGAAACAGCACGCCGCGTGGCACAATTGCTATGGATGCTTCGCATTATCGTGCCCAGTCGTACCTGGCCGCAACCCCACCCCGCTGGCTGCCGCAGCCGTCCTCAGGCCCCCCCCTGCACACACACATACTGTGCCGCTGTCTGCTGATGCCCCCACCTCGAAGTCCCAGTTCTGCGCGTGGGCATTTTATTGGGGGCGAGGCGATTAGGGGATTGCATGAGGGGACGCAGCTCGAGGGCGATGAAAGGAACGCGTGCGCGCATGGAGAGGAGCGAACCTTTCATGTGAGGAGGTACTTTATTTGGGCACTGCATGAGCGACAGCGGCGCGGTGCCTCGTGCTTAGGCCCCTCTCCCGGGTGCCAAGCAACGCCAGTTAGACTCCCGGAGCCCCCTCTCGCACTCGGCCCTCTCTCCCAACACCAACGGAACATGTCCACGATTACGCATGCTAGAACATTGGGTGCGTTCCATACATGCGACAGCGTGCTCAAGTCCATGTTACGTACGTTGGCGGTGTAGGCCTGGTCGTTGATGAGCACGTTGTAGGAGCCGCGGCGGAGCAGCTCGGAGCCGTCGATCTTGGGGCCGCCGTTCTGGGAGTACGTAAAGCCCGGCGCAAAGCTGCGCACAAAGTCCGCGGACGTCTGCGGAGAGGTGAGGACCGCGGGCGTCGCCGGGACCTCAGTGGAATTCATTCGGTGCGCATGGTGCGAGCGGCCCCTGCCTTGGCGGACAGGGGTGGTTGGCGTGAGCGACGGGTGCGGTGGAGTTGCGTGAACGGCGCGTGGTGTTTTTTTTCTTTGGAAAGGTTACAGGCGGAGAGGCGAGAAAGGGCGCAGACAACGGTGTTGGGGGTGCTCCTGGAGTCGCGTGGCACGCTGACGCCTGCCATACATACCTTGTGCGAGATTTCAAACTCGAACGTCTTTACCACCGACTCCACCACGTCCTCCAGCGAGCCGGGCGCCCAGTTCCTAGCGGTCGCGCGTAGCGGTTTGCTGGTTTACTCGTGGTTCGTAGCCCAAACGTTTGAAATGAGGGCTGGGACGCGGACAATTGCGGCGTCGGACAAATCTCAAGGCGCGTGCATTGCTTGGTTGGGCGTAAGTGGCAGGCCTTTTGTGCCTTGTATACCGGCCTCAGACAATGCGCGAAGGTCCATGCTGTGTGCCGTTGAATTCCGTCAGTGCCGTGGCGTTTCTACATCTACAGAGACGGACGAGGGAGAATGCTATTGTCCACCGTGACTCACCGACTCTTGTTGGCCAGGTACTCGGCGTTGACGACTGTGTAGTCCGGCTTGCCGTACCCTGCAGTACAGGCATGCCAGCTTGGTCAGACAGCTTGTCAGGTAAGTGAGGGGGAGGGCACCAAATAAGTGGGCTCAATGCTGCAAGAGATCCGTGATAATCACGCCTTCAGGAGGAATTTGACCTCCTTATTCCCATTCCTTAGGTGAATGGGAATCAAGCCCCGTCGCACCGTCTGGTGTGGCAGGGCACCCCTTGCCCTTGCCCATTTTTTCAAGCCCAAAAGGCCGCATGTCTGGACTCACGGAACTGCTCCTCGGGGACATCGTGCAGATATTTGCGCTCGGGCACGTGTGGCGCAGTGGGGCTGGCAGCGCGGACCTGCACCGACCGGGGCCCTGCGGCATTTGTTGGTTGGTTGTCAGAGCGCAGCTCATCCAACAGCTTCGACTTGGATGTTGCATCAAGTCGCAATGCAGAGAACTTGGGAAAGTCCTCAGGCACGATTGATGCTGATTCCTCCAGTTTCATAATGGGAGGGACCATACATTCCGACGGCTCCGCACACAGCTGACATTGGCAGATCTACGACTTACGCTACACCTTTGCAAGATTAATGCTCACCGTGCATGCCAGCAGGCACGCATGGCCTAACTACTGCAGAGCGGCCAGGCACAGACGCATAGGCCATGCGAGAGGACTGCATCTAAACAGCAGAAGTTCCACTTTTACAGGGAGTTTATTTGCCTCAATAGCAGACAGTGCAGCCCTTTATGTAGCAATAAACTGTCAAACTCGTCCGCCGAACTTCCTAACCCGGCGTTTTCCAAAAGTTGCGCAAGATTTGTTCACAGGCTGATCGGCTACATAGCACCTATATGATCAGTCCGCCTGTCAGCCGGTTTCACCGTCGCGGCGGTTGGGGTTATCGCAGTGAAGTTCCCTGACAGCCGCATACTCGGCCATGCTCGGGCGCTATTCCATCAGTCTACACATGTTCTCGTCACAAATAAAGTCTATCAATGATGCATGGTTGAAGAACGAGGAAGCACTTGCATCCCGCCCGAAGGCCACGAAGGAGCACTCCCGAGCGTTACATATATAGTACCGTATAGATAACTAAGCTGTATTGACGAGTATGAAATCCTGTTGAGCCAGGCCCGTAGCGCCCATGGGCCATTGATGGCATCAGCGCAAGCCTTAGCGGCACGTTTTGTTAACGCAGTAGTATGCAAGCAGTCGACCAGGGTCACGGTTTAAGACATTCTTCTCGGTCCGACTTATCGTTAGCCTGGAGCCCGAGAGCGAGAAGGTTGCGCGACGTCTCGCGCTGCCCTGCGCGTGTTACATTGATGTAGACGGTACCCTTGGATGCCCTCGGTCTCTTACTGACACGGTAGGAGTCAGGAACTTCGGTGAGGCGCTAACGACCAGCAGGTTCGACCCGATAGCAGCTACAGCAGCAATGGTGTTCCCAAGCGGCCGCACTTCCGGGATGTCCAGACAATAACAACTTGATGCCTTTTCGTATGTATTTGCATTCGTTGACGTTGACGTAACTACCCCGCATCGAGCCCCTGCAGTGGCAGTGCAGGGGTGACGACCGACCCATGGGTTGGTCGTGCGTGTTTCGTGCCCAGCACCCCCAAAGTAACCCGGGGTAACTGCCTTGTTTGTTATCGTTGGATGTTGACCGTTGTCTGTTGTTAGCGCCAAGCGAAGCCCAGCATGCATATCGCCCCTGTAAAGGGGGGAGGGCTGAGTGAGGCGGGTGCCTAACCATGTGCATGTTTGGGCAGCCCTTTTATAGTGGTCGGCACTGGCCTGGAAGAAGTTGGACGAGTTGAGCTGACTGGCCTGCTGGAGGAAGTTGGACGAGCTGGCCTCGAGGCCTCATCACTCCAGGGAGGCTGTCTCCAGGGAGGGGCATTTTCTCCCGCTATGTAACTCGTGGTTGGAGTGGTTTTAACAACAACTCGTGAACGTGCAAGTCCTTGCCTCTTGGAGCAACTTGACCTCTGCGACTGAGTGTTCCGGACAGGGCCCGAGAGTCCCTTGCAGTACTACGTTTGTAAGCCCTGAGGACGTGTGCTTATGGCCCCTTGAGTCCCTCTGAGCAACCCAGGCACAAGCATCTGACTAAGGCAGTGCGCAGTGCCCCTCTGCTGCTGTCGTGCACTCTCTGTGCACTTGTGAAGTGAAGGCCAGGAGTTAGGCGGAACCGAAAGAAGGCTCGGAGATAGGCGGGTTAAAAGATGGCGCGGTTTAGGTGGGAGTGTGCAGGGCACACTGGTTATCCCCTCTTCTGAGCTACCCGTCAACAACTACTACGCTACGCTTCCGCATCTCGATACTCTTCTACGGACGGCGTGCTACGACATCAATTATCTCATCTGCTGGACAACACAGTCAGCTATCTGGTCTGCCTACAGCTCGGTGGTTGGAGAGGGTGCTAACTAGGCCTTCGTCATCGCACGGGGACCTAGGGGGCGAGCCCGACAGAGCAAAGATCCAAAGATCCTGTGGGTCCGGGCGAAAAATTTCGGCTAGGAAGTCTGTGGACGTCCGGCCCCTTCGGGAACGCCACACAGCAATAGCCAGCCACCCATTTCCGCCGCCCTGCTCCTCCGCCCTGGCTGCCCTACGTTGTAACCCCCTTCTGCCATTTATTAGGAACTTGGGATCATGAATGGTCTACGTCGCTGTGCTGAGCGTGCGACGTTGCCTGTAGGGCGCCGGGTACAAAGCATGGCGGGCGACGGAGTCGAGCAGACGGGCCCACTGTGGCGAGAACCACCCAAACCCTGTCCTAGCTACAGAGCACTACTGCAGTGACCAAACACTTACGGCGCGCACGAAAGTAGAAAGGCGCCCTGCACCTGAGGACAGCAGCACAGGAAGATGGGACGATAAAACCAATGTAAAAGTGGACACGAGAGATCCAGACAATGAGGGCTCAAGGGGCACAGAAAGCAAGACATATGTCTGTGCTGTAACACATTTCGTGACACGGCTTGTTCGTGCAGGCGGGCAGCTGCGGTAGTTGCACCTCCAGCAGAAGCGCGGACGCTAACTCGCCCAGTCAGACTGCCCGAGCGACCTGTTGTACGACCTATACGGCATTCATTGAATACAGCAGCACCGCCGTGTTCCTCGCACCAAAGCTTACGGCTACACATACGCACCGGGGTTCTCCCCTGATCCACATGCATAAGCACGACCCCTCCCCAATCCCGCCCTGGGGCGGAGACCGATAACCGCTTGGTTGTGCCAAGCATTGCACGGCCGTCACATGCAACAGCCCTCCTTTGGCTCGGGTCGGGATGTTACGCCAAGTTACTGTACCTCTGGGTATGGCGGACGCGGATATCAAAGCGGCAGAGTAAAGGAATGCCCGGCAAGCAAGCGGGTATGCTGCTCGAAGCATTGATCGGTATGGGGGGCTGGTGGAGCGAATACGAAATAAAGCCTATGGTAGCTGCCAACGAGGTTACAGGGCACGATCGGAATGAAGAAAAAGGCCCAACACCTCCGTTGCCTCGTGAAGAGACTACATGATAGCGCCTAGGTATCCAAGTCGCAACCTTTGGTGCTGAGAAGCGTGAGACAAGACAAAAGCCAAGTACCGCATCAAACACACTGCTTATGAAGAGAGTTGCGGAAGGTCCCTCCCGGACTCAATCGGACAGAGCAAGACCCATGGGACACACAAAGGCCCATGAATCCGACACGGCGGTAATACGGTATGGCAGAGAAGTATCATGCGACGGGTTCTGGCTTCCAGGATGCATGCCTGGTATGCCGCGACAGCGGTTTCTGCAGTGCCACAGGACATAGTAGTGCAGCAATTCGGCCTTCGCCATGCCATTCACCTGCCTTGCATCATCCATGCGCTATGCATGGACCCCCGCAATAGACGTGGCAGCGTGTACCCGATGCTGTCAGCCAACACGGTTCCAGTTCCTTGGCGCCGGGAGCAGGTCCAAAGCACGGTGCCAGCCCGAACGGTAGCCAGGTAGGTGCACGGTGCCAGCCCGGACGCGACACTGTGCCAGCGTGACATGCACGTTGAGGGTTGTCACCCGATGTCGGTTGCTATCTTCCGTTGGTAGGTGAACGACGGACCATCGATGCCGGGGAAGGGTAGGGGAGTGATTGGGAGTGTCGTTTCAGCTGCCAGGAGCGCAGGGCACCGGGTATGCACACGCAGGCTGGGAGCTTGGGAGCTGAGGCTGCTGGGTGCGCGCCTGCTTCCGTACGTGACGATGCGGCTTACTTATGATACTTTTACGCCTGAGGGGCTCTACCGGAGGGGATGGACCCGCCCTCATACCATGCTACGTGCATGCGACACGTCCCACAGGATGCGGACAGAGGACGGGGCAGCGCACCTCGCAGGTGCCGCGACGGAGTTTCAGAACATGCCCGTAGGATGAGGCAGTCATGGAGGTGAGCGGACGTTGCGGCCTGTTCCCCGGAGGACCATGGCCATCTCGGCTTACAGTTCCATGGATGGGGTGATGCATTGACAGAGCAGAAGCAACGGTACTTGACATGTTGGTTTATGCTCGGAACTAGGCGATCGAAGGACCTCGACCCAAAAAGACGAAAGGCGCCATGCTGTGGATCGAGTGGATCCTGGAACCGCGCTGCAAACAATTCCCGGCCATGCACCACAAAGCGGGGTTGTATTGCAAAAGATCGCCGACATAGCACATGGCACACTTGTCTTGGTGGCTGTAACACGCAATGTCTTACTACTTCGATTCCATCGGCGATGAGTCTCTTGGCGAGCAGTTCATACTCCCCGAGGCCCCGTTCCTGCCGCATGCTAAACCGAAACGAGCAGTAAGGGTCACCCTAACCGCAAATGGCGTCTGCGCCTGCCTGCTCGCGGGCAACATCTCGGCATGGCTTCGTCGCACCAGCGGCGAGGTGGTGCGGCTGACGCGAGGCATGAACACTCTCCTGGCCATCGGCGACGAAGTGGTGCTCGACGAAGCAAGCGCTACAGCTCCCCCGGACGCGCCTGCCACGGCATTCCTGCTGTGCAAGGGAATGGACGTCTGCACACAGGTTGGCGATTGCGCCGCCAAGCCTAACACCTGTAACTGCCCGAACAGCTTATTGGTGGACTCCTGTCCTGCACAGGCCGCTGTCGGGACGCTCCCATCTCAGCTGCCCCTTGCTGCCGGCTCCCAGGTCGCTGATGTGCCCTCCTGCAGCAGCCAGCCTGCTGTCGGTGGGTTCAGGATTGGCCTTCCACCTCGGGAATGTCACATCGTGCAGTAATCTCACTGTCCTTCTACGTGCTAGCTTGCTTGCCTGCGCATTGGTTAGCCAACGCAACGCATGTACTCTTTTGCAATCCTCCCGCCACAATCATCTCGCAATAATGACCCCTTGCTGCGCACTTCCACACGCTCTCAAACCCACGCGCGCAGGTGCTCACCGCCTCCCGCCTGGCGCCAGTGCCACTTCCGGTGGGCAGCCCCTCCTTACAGCCACCACGGCTCCGTCGCCTGAGGGCCTGAGGGCGGCGCTACAAGGAACACCTGCGCCCAACCAAGGCCCAGCATACCGCCCAACGCCAACGCCTTGCACCGTCGCCTGTTTGGTCGGTGTGCCCGGGGCAACGCCCGCTGCGTGCGTGCAGCCAAACCAACACGCGACAGCCGCCGCTATGGCCACCACCGACTTGAGTGCGCACACGCCTGCTGCCACCCAGGTGCCCAGCAGTGCCACCGGACAGCACGCAGCAGCAGAGGCGCTGCAGCTTGAGCCTCTGGCAGCCGACGGCGGACCCGCGCGTCACCCTCACCAGGCCTCGCCCGTGGCGTCCACCAGCGCCGCAGCCCACGCCACACCGCAGCCGCCGGTTCCGGCAGCCGCGTTCCGGGCGTCCGTCAATCCCGGTCCAGAAGCCCCGGCGGCGGTGGGCCCTGCGGCGCCCGTCCGTACGCCTGCTGAGGCCATCCAGCCGCCGGCTGCCGCCGAGGGTGCGATGTCGCCGGCGCTCTTATGCGGGTCCGCCCAGGTCTCGCCCACGGACCAGGGCGACAACCGCGAGGGCATCAACGGCGAAGATAACAACGACGAGAGCGAGGGTGACCCGCTGGCCGGCCCCCGCCCATGGCACGACGACGACGAGGCGCCCCTCCGAGGCAGTGGCAACGCCCACGCGACACCTGGAGCGGCCGGGGCGGGCGACATGGATGTTGACATGGACTACGAGCTCGCACCGCCAACCGAGCAGCAGCCGGAGCAGCAGCAGTCCGAATCACACCGCACCCGCCGTCGCCCCGCGTTCGACCGTGTGGCAGTATTACTTGGCGAGGACGCCGCACCGGCGTCCGCGGGCCCGCCCATGGAGGCACCGCCGGCCGAGGCGGCGTCGGCGAGGGTACCAGCCGCTGCCGCCTCCGAGGCGGCCGCTGTTGGGCGGGCTGGTCGCCCCTTGACCACCCTAGAGCAGTGGCTCAAGTCAAAGCCGAGGCCCGAGGCGGAGCCTGCGAACCCCGCCACCGCCACCGGCCCCCGCGGCAGCAAGGACCTGGCGGCCGAGGCGCTGTTGATCATCGAGGGAGCGCAGTCCGTGCTGGCGCCGCAGGAGCAGGGTGGGTCCTGGTGCATGTCTTGGCAGAGACTTAATGGAGCGCCGCGATGGGCCGGCTGGTTGGGAGCTTTGGGGGAGAGGGATAGGGGCGGCCCTGCTCCTTCGGGTCGGACCGGGTTGCGTTACTCGTGTGGGTCATGTGGGTCATGTGGGTCATGTGGGGAAATGATGGTTGCGGCGTCGCCAACGTGGCACAACGTACTGCAACCGACCGTCTGGCACAGCGCGGTGGCGACGGCGCTGAGACTGGCGCACACCTCACGCTACCCCTACCGCCCCCGCGTGTACCTTCCCCCTCCCCTGTTGCGCCGCGCTCTCCGCCCCTGCGCCGCCATCGCAGGCAGGGCCACCGCCTCGGGCTCTGCCGCCGCCGCGGCCCCGGTGGCCGGCCCGGCCATGACGGCGGTGTGGATCAAGGAGCTGGAGGACCTGCGGCGGATGTGCGCCACGCAGAACACCGTCATCGGAGTCGTGGGGAGCACGGGCGCGGGTGGGTAGGGACGCAGGGCGTGGGGCGGGGCGCCGCACCGCCTGGGCGCTTTGAGCGCGTGCCTATAGCGTTGCATGGGAAACGGCATCCCCGCCTCTCCCCACACTGCATGAGCTCCCCTCATTATATACACCGCGCGAACCCACATCAGACCCAAATCATGGCCGCGCATAATTCACCTCCCCTTGACCCAGATCACCCAATAACCCGCCCCCACGTCACTCCCAGCTCCCCTCCCGGCCCGCCCCTCCCTCGACGACCGGGAGAACAAACTTCACCAAGCTCCTCCAGGCAGGATGCCGTGCAACCTCCCCTTCCCCCTCCCCTTTCCATTCCCCTCCGCTGCCCTCTCCCAACACCCACCGCAGGCAAGTCCAGCCTGCTGAACGCGCTGCTGGGGGTGGAGGACCTGCTGCCCACCAGCGGCTGCCACGCCTCCACCAGCTGCGCCATCGAGGTGTCGTATCACGACTCCCGCCAATACATGGGCAGCGTGGAGTTCATGACCGAGGTGGGGCGGGGCGGGAGGGCAGGAGGGGCCCGGAGTGGATGGGTTGGAGCGACCAGGAGAGCCCGTGACGTGGCCGTGCGTCCCGGGTACCTGCTTGGGACCGGGGCGGTCTTTACCACCTCGGGGTGGGTTTGACGGTGTCAGGCGGGCCAGATAGACGGAGTGGGATGTGCACGGGCGGGCCCGCTGGCGCTCAGCGCGCGCCCTCGCGTGCTTTGCACCCGTGCCATGCCCCGCTGGCTCTGAGCCATGACACGGGCCGGGCGCGGGCTGGGAGCGGGGACTGCGGCTCCCGGCATGCCACGCTGCTTTTTGCCGGGGCCAGGCAGGCAGTCGTACCGCATGCGCAAACCCAACCGGCCGCGCCCTTCTCGCAAGCGGTGCTTGTTCACTGCTAGCACCACTGCTCGCCGACTGTCCCGCCGTGCGACGTGCCAAAGCACGACAAGCCCGCTGCTCCCGCCCCGCCCGTCCCCACCCATACCCCGTCCTCAGGACGAGCTGCACAGGCATGCGGAGCGGCTGCTGTCCGACGCGACCGACGAGGACGGCGCCGTCCGGCTCACGGGCGGCGAGTGCAACCCGCGCAAGGACGCGGGCGTGGCGCAGGTGGGGTAGCCTTCGCTGGGGGCATGGACACCAGTGCTGTCGGCACAGCAGGCATGCTACCACCATACCGCCCAACTCGCCACGAGCTGCCGAATGTCCGCGACACCCTCGCCGACGCCCTTGTGGTTCTCACTCGCCTCGCCCCCGGACTTACCACAACTGCCTAACCGCCGCCGGCCCACTCACTCTTACCGCTGCAGGCCATGCTGGAGGCCGTGTACGGCCGCTCCGTCGTACGCGCCCCGGGCCTTAGCCTGGCCAAGCTCAAGGACGTGCACAACCCGCTCACCCGGCTGCTGGGCCGCACCATCAACCTGAAGCCCACAAGCAGCGAGAGGGCGTTCAGGTAGGAGGGGCGGGGCGAGGGCGGAGGGGGGCGGACTGAGAGGCGCGGGAATGCGCGGTGCGGTGCGCGGTGACTGGAGATCGCGGCGTATGGGCCGTATGGCCATTCCTTGGGGCATCTGTAGAGAAGGCATGAGTTTGGGGCTGCGCCTCGCGGCGGGAAGCTTTCCAGGCCAGATCAGGAGCGTGGCTGGTCACAGGTACCAGCGGTGCGACCAACGGGTCACGGGAAGCGGCAGGAGGTAGTCAGGGACACGGAAGCAGACCGCGTGTTCGCCAGCACGGGTCACGCCCTCCCTCCTGTCCTCGCGCCGCCTCCGCCACTGTGCATGCTCCCCGCTTCAACGCCGCCCTCATCGGCCGCGCCCCGCTCACAGGGAGGAGATTGGCAAGTACGTCGAGTCCAGCGGCGGACAGGTCGAGCTGCAGGCATGGCCGCTGGTCAAGGTCTGCCGAATTCAGGGGCGGCTGAAGGTGCGTCGTTGCCCGCCCGCACCCGCCCCCCTCCCGGCAGCACCAGCGTCGCGCGTATCACCCCTGCCTTCCCGCGACACCGCGCCACGGCAGACGCCGGCCGATGGGGATGAGCGTAGACGCGCCAGGGCCGCATCCTCCACTGGCTCGACCCCGCTCTCATCCTCCATCCGGATGCCCCCGTGTCCACAGCCCGCAGTCAAGCCGCGCGCCTCCCTCGTGCAGGCCGAACCCAAACCCAAACCTCGTCTTCCCGCCCGCCCGCCCTCCCTCCCGCCCGGCCGCAGCATCTGCCCCTCTTCACGACCCTGGTGGACCTGCCCGGAGTGCGCGACTACAACGAGGCGCGCGCCGCCGTGGCGGAACAGTACCTCCGCCGCTGCGACGCGGTGTGGGTGGTGGCGCCCATCGCGCGCGCAGTGGACGACGGGACCGCAAAGGTGGGGCGAAGGACGCACGTGGGTGCCTCATATGACTGACGCACATGGCCTGGGCGCAGGGTGTGCGTTGTAGCAGCTGCTTGTCCTGCGTTGCTGCACCGCTTCCTGCTCGCCTCCCGCCGTGCTGCCACTTTACCGCCACCCATGTTCGCGCACCTTCGGCGTCAAAGGCGCTTCGGTGTCGCCCACCATCCCTCCTCGACCCCGCCTGCTCCTGCTCCGCGCCCCCGCCCCCCGGCAGGACCTGCTGGACAGCAGCTTCCGCCGGCGGCTGGTGATGGACGGCCAGATGGACTCGCTCACCTTCATCTGCACCAAGACGGACGATCTGCGTGTGGGTGGAGAAGGTGCAGGGGGGAGGAAACGGAGCAGTACAGCGGGGACGGATTCCCTGCGAAGCCGGACAGCCTTTGTGGCGTCGGGGTGGAGGGTGCTGTATCAGCTTAGGGCTAGGGGGCTGCGCTGTGACCGGAAGGAGTGCTGCGGACTGCGGCTCGGGGGTTATGGACGTGTGCACATAAGTGTGAGGTGCAGACATTGCGCTTGGGACCGGGGAGGGAGCCCTCCGAGTTTATTCTCCTGATGAACCTTGCACGCAAGGACGTACATGGAATCTGCCCGCATTGTTGTCGCCGTACAACTGCACTGGCGGTTGTTGCCTCTGCCCCACCGTCGCACCCTCTTGCTGCCCACCGCCCTTGCCTGACCTGCCCTGTCGCGGCGCAGGCCGAGGAGACCCGCTGCAATCTGGGCGACGACGGGCGCGTTTGCAAGTTGGCCGGGGTGAGCCCCGAGGCGCTCGCCGCGCTGAACGCGGCGATCGATGCCAGCGAGGCGGAGGAGGCGCAGACGGAGAAAGCCGCAGACCGCCTGCAGAAGCAGGTGGGGCGTCCTGGGTGGGACGTCACGATTGCCCGTCCAGCGGCGCGGGGGCGGTGCGGGTGGCTTGTAGTACCGTAGGTGGGGCGTTCCGATCCTTGACAGGCATGAGCACGGCTCCTCTCGTCATCCCAGTCCGCTTCATTGCTGTTTAGCGCGATGCGTTACCGGTGCGTCATCATGACGTTGTTTTCCCACCGGAACACCATTGCGCTCCATGCCCGCCGCCAGCTTCGATCAGAGCGGCTCAAGTGGGGGATGGCGTACCGGCGGGCGGAGGCGGTCTGCGTTGCGCTGGAGGACATGCCGGCCCGCGAGCGGCCCGACGGCTTTCAGGAGCTGCGCTGCAAGGTGCGGCCGCCGGCGGCGAACACCAGGGACGCGGCTGGCGGCAGCGAGGGGCCGCGGAAGCGCCCCCGCGGCAGCGGCGGAGCAGCAGCTAGCGAGGCAGAGGAGGAGGACGAGGAGGAGGAGAAGATGGAGAGGATGGAGGAAATGGAGGAGAGCGACGGTGCTGGGGAGAACAGCGACGACAGCGCCTCGGAGGCAGAGGTGGGGAGACGACGAGTGGGCGCGCATGCGGGCGTGCCACACATACAGGCGGGGCAGGACGGGGCAGGAGGTCCTTGCAAGCAGTGCCTTGTCCGCCAGCACTCGTCGGACAGGCGAGGACACCTGGTACCAAAGTTTCGCCCCTTGTACCCCACCGTGTACGCCTCCCGCAGCCAGCTGCCAACTCGTGCTGGGTAACGGCATGAATCATAAGCCTGAACACCACACGAACTGACATGCAGGACTGTGACAGCGACGACAATCAGGAGGAAGACTACGAGCCGTCCGAATCGGATGAGGCCTCGGCTGACGACCAGGACGAGGAGGAGGACTGGCAGCCCGCGGCGCACGGCAAGAGCCGCCGCCGGCCGCCGGCCAGCGGCAAGCGGAAGCGCCCCAACAACAAGTGAGCACGCACCCTGTGGCCCACCTGCACCTGCACCTGCACCTGCACCTCCCCTTGCTTGCAACCGCCATGTATGCATCGCTCGCTTCCCAAGCCTGTCGCGAGAGCGGCACCACAACCCAAATGCCTTGGTCTGCATCCGTACGCCGTACTCTGTTGTCTGTTCAGTATGTTGCACCTGAGGACCGCTGCGCTGGGCCAACGCCTCTTCGCCTCACCGCCCTCCAGGCTGGCCGGCAAGAGCCCCGCTGCGCTGATGGACATGCTGCGCGGCGAGGTGGACCGCATCCGCCAGCACAGGTGTGGGTGCGGTTGTGGGAGAGGCGTCATCAGCATCCCCTGCGCTGTGGGAACGGCAGCCGAGGGGCTTCGGCTGCACGGAGTCGAAGGAAGGAGTTTGGAGTCGTTTGGGCTTGTGTCACGCCTCCTGCGTCCCCGTCGGTGCACAGCAGCTTGCAGCCACCCCGGTTCCGTAAAATGCAACCCTCGGAGACAGCCACCCTGCCTCGCAGGCATGCTTTGCCCTCTCGCTCTTTTCGACCTATCTCCATCCTGCGCCGTCAAATTGCCTGGCGTGTCCTACGCTTCCGCAGGGAGGAGGTCCAGGCGCTGCTGCCGCGGGTGGCGGCGGCCCAGAAGGACCACGGCGCCGCCGTCGCTGTGTTCGCGGCGGAGGCACGCAAGCTGGCGGCCATCTGCGCCCGCGCGCGCAATGCCTTCAGCCGCGAGAAGTTGCAGCAGCACTTCCACGAGGGCCTGGCCGATGTGGGTGCGCGTCGTGGTGGTTGTGGCTGTGATGGAGGCGGTGTTGGTGTTGGTGGCTGCCGTCGCAAATGCAAACTTGCTGACGACCAGGGCCCGGAGGCGGCAGTTTGAATGCACAGCCGGCCCGAGTCGCCAGAGGGGCTGGCTGAGGGGCGCAAAGTGCAGGGCCGCGTGCTAGGCGTGTACATATGCGTGTGCATTTGCTATCGCACGTGTTCCCGCTGTTTGCGCGGGCATGGCTTAGTGTGGATGTGCGCAACTGCCGTACGGCTACCGGTGCTCCGAACTGTCGATCATCGTCGCTTATCGTCCTCGTCTCATACACCCGCCCCCCTCCTGAAGGCCGCACAACTGTTTCATCACTGCAGCGACTTGCCTGCACATTGCCCTCGCCTCACCCCTCCCCGCCCCTGCCCCCGCCCCCGCCCCCGTCCCCGCCCGCAGGTGGCCAAAGAGGCCGGCGACCGCAGCCGCGCCGAGCAGTACGCGGGCATTCAGCTGCCGGTGTTCTGCATCTCGGCCCGCGACGCGCAGAAGCTCGAGGGCCGCTGCAAGAGGGATGGCGCGGCGTCCGTGTTCAGCAGGTGGGTTGGGTCGGGGGCTGTTCTGTCGCGTGGGCGGACCGCAGTCGCACACGCCTCAGCGGAGAGCGCGGAACCTGCCCTGTTCCACGGCTCCACCCTCGCCGCTGCCGCCCGGGGCTCGGTCTGGTTGGCCATACAGTTCCGTGCTTCCGAACCGCTGCCCCACTCCACACATTGGCGGCTTGATAAAGCACACGGTGCCGGCGCTGCCTCGTTCCCGTTGCTGATGCCAACGTCCAGCTTCCGCCCCAAGCCCGGCCCCACCCGCAAAATCCCCTCGCCCCTCCCCTCCCGGCAGGCTTGAGCACACCGAGATACCGGGCCTGCGACGGCACCTGCGCGCCGCCGCCGAGCGGGCGCGGCTGCAGTCCCAGAGGCGGCTGGCGCGCAGCCTGTTCCAGTTCATCGACTCGGCGAGCACGGTGCTGCTGGGACAGGTAAGGGGGCGTCTGGGGCCTCTCTCTCCCGTGCCTGTCTGCCAGGCTCTCTCTCCCCGGGGCGTGGCGGAGGGCCCTTTTCTGCCCGCCTTGCCGACCACATGCGCCCCCCATCGCTATCTCCGAGCGTGAGCTTGAATCTATCCCTTTTACGGTACCCTACCAGCCTGCCCACCCGCCAACCCAACCCGCACAGCGTCTGGACGCGACCAGCGACGCCACGCAGCTGCTGCGGGCGGCCTTTGGCGCGGCGCAGCGGCAACTGGTAGAGGAACTGGAGGGCCTGGTGGCGGAGCTGGCGGCAGCGCTAAAGGGGGCGTTTCTGGACACCGGGTTGTCTCCCCGCCTGACAAAAGGCGGCCAGGTGGCGGCGGAGCGGGCTCTGCCCCGGGCGCAGGGCTGGGGCAAGCTCACCTGGAGCACCTACCGGGTGAGGGTGAGGGTGAGGGCGAGGTAATGTGCATACTTGTGTGTTCGGTTGCATCTCGGGGCTGACGCTGGCCTAGGGGGTACTGCTCGCCTCAGCGCGCGCTGCAAGGCGGCGACGGATACAAGGAGCCGCAGGCCCCCCTATGTGCGTTATATCGTGCTCGTGTGCCCCCGTGTGGATTGCCCGGATGTTGGACATGGCAGGGGCGTAGCGGCCTAGGGGCGCGCTCTGCTCAGCTCAGCTCAGCTCAGCTCAGCTCGCGCCTCAGGGAGATCGTACGTTGGTCATGTGCGTGGGGCCCCCTGTCCCCGCTGCCTCCTCCCAACCACACACCTCTCTGGCTGAGCAGCATGCCCCCAACATTCTCCCTGCACCATTCTCCTCCCCTTCCACACACCACACATGGCACACCTCCCTCCCTACGCAGGCGGCCGTCCAACGCGACGGCCGCTTCTTGTCGCCCACTCTCAAGGCGGCCAGCTGCTCCATGAAGGCGCCCGGCGACTCCGTCTTCAAGGGGGGCCTGGTGCACTTTAACGGCCAGCTGGCGGACCCCATCCTGGACGCCGTCAGCACCTGCTGGGACGAGCTGTGGAACCGCCGCCTGGGGAAGCTGCTAAGGTGGGCGGGGGGTGCCACCAGGCGGGACTGGGGAAGGGCCTCGTTGCTTGTGAGATGCAGGTGGGGCCCCGGCGGGGCGGCGGGGCGGCGGGGCGGCGGGCCACCGGCGGCGCTTGGGCTCCCGAGTGCGCACGGGGGTCGCAGTGGGGTACGGTGCAGCGTTATCTGCTAACGGGGAATGGACTGAAACGAATTACTCCTTGTGCCGGGCGCAAGTCAGTCGGTCTCTATGTCTCCCGCCAAAGACCCCATGGGCCGTTCCCCTGTGCTTTTTTGACAATTGCCGAATTCCCACCGGGAATTATCCTCTTCTCAGAACCTGACGGATGGGAATGGCATGCGCAGAGGGCTTCTCCGTTGAGAACACCTTCCAACCCAATTAATTCCGCCAACCCCTTCAGGGAGTTTGAGCAGCGCAGCCTGGCTTCGCTCGACGCGGCGGTGGCGGCGGCCCGACAGCGGCTGGCGGCGGCGCTGGGCGGTGCGTCCGAGGCTGAGGCGCAGCTGGCGGCGGTGGATGCGGTGTGCAAGCAGGTGGGGCCGAGGGCGGGAGCGGGCCGTGGCGGGTATCGCGCGCAGGTCTTCGACAGGTCTTCGACAGGTCTTCGACAGGTCTTCGACATGGTTGTCTAGCCAGCTTCGGTGTCCACATCGGATCTGCCGTGTCGGCATCCGTACGCGTTCCCCAGCCGTGCGGCAGCCCTCGCACCTCCATGCGCCATGCAGCATGCCGTGCCAACACGGCTACAACACGGCTGTAACCTCCGCCATCCCGCATTGATCCTCTTGCCGTCACACCGATCAGCACGCTGCCCCACCTGCCGCCGTACGTACGACCGTTCGTTCCGTACCACATACGTGTTAGGCCTCAGACTCACCATCTAATTTATTCTACGCATGTGTGCATGGCATGCGCAGGTCGTGACCGACGAGGGCCGCAAGCTGCAGTCTCGCGTGTCGCAGCTGCTGGCCGACGTCACCGCCGCCGCCCGCGCGCTGCACGTGGACGTGGTGGAGCCGGCGGTGCGCGACGCCATGCGGCCAGCCTACCACGCGGCCAAGGGCGACCGCGGGGCGGGCGTTTTCGGTCGCATGAAGGGCGGCGTGGAGGGCTTCGTGGCAAAGCACGGGCGCGGCGCGCTCGTCAGCGCTGCAGGTGGGGCGGATGGGGCATGATCATAGGGCGGGGTGGGGCGGGCGGGCGGGGCGCGAGTTTTGGTAGGGGCTGCCTCCACCGACGGACCAACGGCCTGGCACGAAGCCCTGTCTTCAGGATTGCGGCAGATCGTCCGCGTAGCCGGCAGTCCAGCTGGCACCGGCTGCCCTCCTCGCCGGCACCGGCGGTTGCTTGCCGGCCCCTTGAGCACCCTGCGTACGCCACGGCCGCGGCTCCCAGCCTCCATGCGCGCCCACCTTCCTCTCCCTCTCCCCTCCGCAGGCGCGCTGGAGCAGCAGGCCGCGGAGCTGCTGAGCGGGCTGGTCGGCCGGGTGCGGGCGGCGGTGGGCGAGCTGGCCAAGGGAGCGGGGGCGCGCCTCGAGCTCCTCTGGTGAGCATTCTGCGGGGAGGCAGCATGTTATACATGCTCATTGCTCCTCCGTGTCATTGTTGTGCTTGTTGCTGCGTCGGGGTCTTGGGATTGGGTCGATGTTGCCAGCCATGGGTCGGCAAGGGGGTCGGCGAGAGTTAGTGGGTGGTATGATGCATGAGGGGTAGTGGTGGTGGGAGACGGTGCGCACGGGCCGCTGACGGGATGGCGGGACCAGGTTGCGTGTGGGCCGTGGTAGAGCACAGCACGGCGCCGTGGGAGGCTAATGGCACTTACCATGACGGCGCACGAATGCTTGCAAAGACACGCAGCAGCATGCGACCGCACGATAGAGCGAAGTGCGGCAACTGACCGCACATGCGAGCTGCCCCCCGTCGAAGCCGCACCTTCATTCGTCTCCCGTCAACCCTCGTTGCCCCCGCCAGGGACAAGTGCGACGCCTCGGCCCCTGTGCGCCACGCCGCCGCATCGACGCTCCACGAGCTGGCCTCCAAGGCTGCGCAGCTGTGCGATCGGGCCGGCGAGAGGGTCCCCAAGCCCTTCTCGCTGGAGCCGCTGAAGCTGACTCCCGAGGCGCCCGACACCGCCGCCGCTGCGGTGATGGCGCGGCCACCGCCTTCGACGCCGACAGACCCTGCCAGCCGCGGCATTCAGCCTACGGCTGCACAGCCCGCGGCCCGCCCTCATCCCGAGCTCCACCCGCGGGCGCTCCACGAGCAGGCGACGTGCGACCGCAGCTCCGAGATGGCCATGCAAGCGGCGGCGCACGCTGCGGCGGTGCCGGCGGTGGCGCCGGGAGGCAAGCAGGCAGGAGGCCCCGGTGCCCCCTGCGGGGGCGCGGGGCCGGAGCGGGTCGAGCCGAAGCCCGTGTGCGACCAGCCCATGGGCGTTGCAGCGGCCGCACCGGGCGGCGATGCCGGCGATGGTGGCCCGCGCCGCCGGGCCAGCAGTCTCGGAAGGGGCTCCTGTGACCTGATGGCGGAGGAGCCGGCGGCCCCCGAGCTGCCGCCGCAACCGCAGGCGGCTGCGGACGCGGACGCGCCCTCGGCGGTGGAGGCGACTATGGTGGAGATGCAGACGGTGGCATTGCAGTGCCTCGAGCCGGGAGCGGGCCCCATCGGGGCCGCTGCTGCTCACGTGGCCGGCGGCGGCAGCGACGTCGGCGGTGGTGGCCTGGCGGTAGGGTCCATGCAGGCCTGCGTGGCGGGCCTGGGTAGCGCCGGCGGGAGTGCCGGCGGCGCTTTGGGAACCGGCGACCTGCCGCGTGGCATTGCGGCAGGCGTGCTGGGCGTGCCGCCGGCGGCCGCAGCCCTGGAT
>LSYV01000010.1:524014-566822 GCA_001584585.1 Gonium pectorale | reverse complement strand
GCAAACAGCCCAAAACGTACGGGTCCGATCCCATCTGCCGCCAATCATGGACGGCCGCGGCAACATCTCACAAGTCCCCTACTTGGATGTGTGCCCAGGTGCTCAGTTCCGATTCATTAACATCGGTTTCGTGGTGATCCTGATGGGCGGTGAAGTATCAGGTGCTTACGTGTGATGATTCGGTTTTCGTTTTGCACCACTGGCAGCACCCTTCGAAACGTTTACGAAAACGGCACGGTCCCGTGGGGGCGAAATCGTCCCCAGCCAAACGAATTTCGTGGCCTCCGGAGGAAGGGGAAACGTGCGGCCTGAAGAATCCCCAAAATGGAAGATAACCAGGCTGGCTGCTGCTGACCGTGGCGGCAGTGGTGGTGGTGGGGTACTCTCGGCAGGCTCCATGCAGGCCTGCCTAGCGGGCCTGGGTAGCGCCGGCGGGAGTGTCGGCGCCGCTGTGGCATCCGGCGACCTGCGGCACTGCGCCATCGTGGACGGCTTATGGTGGGTTCTTTTTTCCGATACCTTGCAGTGATGTAGCGCAGTGGCAACGTCGGTTGTGGGATTATCCACCGGCTTCCGGCGGCGGAGGGGCGGGCGGGCGGTCGTAAAGACTTGGATGCCTGCATGCAGTGTTACCGAAAAGTTGGCTCGATGGCTTTCCTGCCGTCAGACAATAGCAATGGACCAAGGCAGCATGGACGAGAAGGCATAAGTGCGTTTTAATGCATGCATGTCCTGCATGTATCCACGGGGATCAGCGCAGGATGTAGTGGACTGGTTGATTCGGTTGACGCGTCGCCGCCCCCAACGGCCACGTGAGTGTCTGAACCTGGGGCGCTGTTGTCTTTACAAATGCATAAAACGTTGGCGCCATGCCATCGGCGCTCTATCAGCACTCTGGCAGGCTATTTGACGTGTACCTGATGCCGCTGCCGCAGCGGCCTTATGCATGTGCCGTCCTTGTGCGGGGAGGTTGCATGGATCATTCGATTGCCAAGACTCACTCGGTCGTTGTTGCCCGCAGTTTCGCAGCTGCTGGGACCCGTCAGTGCCGGTTTTTTTCCTTTGGAAAGGTTAGGAGAGGCGAGAAAGGGCGCTGTAAATGTCTCAAGGGTCGACCCGGGCCCGGCCCTGCACGCTTGCCCGGCACAGCGGTGGACAGTGAGCACAGATTAGAGGGAGTTGTCAAGCAAGAAGCTCAAGTTGGTGTTGAGAAGCGCTCGCTCAATCGCTATCGCTGTCTGCTTCCATCGGCCCACAGGGCAACTGTAGTCCCACAAAACCGTGGGGGAATGGAGGCATCGCCTGCGCACGTTGTCGTACATCGTTGATGATGCAAGTGTACACCGTGCGAGCCTTCTTCCAGTGCAACTGCTCGTGCCCACGGGGTCCCACACACGGTTTTCGTATGCTTGCTCAAAGGTATCCCACACACGGTTTTCATATGCTTGCTCAAAGGTATCCCACACACGGTTTTCGTATGCTTGCTCAAAGGTATCCCACACACGGTGTTCGTATGCTTGCTCAAAGGTATCCCACACACGGTTTTCGTATGCTTGCTCAAAGGTATCCCACACACGGTGTTCGTATGCTTGCTCAAAGGTATCCCACACACGGTGTTCGTATGCTTGCTCAAAGGTATCACCACCCTGCTGCGGCCAACAGCTGCAGTTGGGACAGCCACGGAAGCTGGCGGAAACGGGACGCGACACAAGTGGGTCTTCGATTGGGGGGGGGGGGCTCCGGATGGAGGCAGGGGCTGCCAGTACCGCCGGGGTTTTAGGGTTTAGGGCCGGGGCCTTCGGTGCGGACATCATCAGAGACCTTGCGCCGGCGCAGTGTGCTCCGCACGCACGCGATGTGTGCGGACTGCACGCACGCATCGCAGGGGTAGCGTACACACGGTCTGGAGTGCATGGGCGTGAGTGAGTGGCGAGTGGATGGCATGGGGGCGTTCGAGGACAGGTGTTTACAGTACGTACTCTCGACACACGGAGCCGACCGGGTAATGCATACCGGTATGCAGCACCGAAAGAGGAAGGAACGGGGATGGCGTCGGACCAGGTGGGTTGCCCTGGCTAGCGTCCCATCATGTATTCACAGCTGAAGGCATCAGACCTCAGCCTCAGCCAATTAAGCGGGCAGCCAACGCACTTGGGCAGCCACTTCAACAAATGAGCTCACAACGTGCAGCCACGCGCACGCACCGGCGAGAGGGTTAGCAGACTCGACGGCTCCGCGGGCGATGAAGGGCGACAAGAGGCGGGGCAGGCTA
Organism: Gonium pectorale; assembly: GCA_001584585.1. Classification (NCBI taxonomy): domain Eukaryota; kingdom Viridiplantae; phylum Chlorophyta; class Chlorophyceae; order Chlamydomonadales; family Volvocaceae; genus Gonium; species Gonium pectorale. The sequence continues at coordinate 564,550 of LSYV01000010.1, read as the reverse complement.
AGGTTGTTGGGGCACGACGCCTTGGCGTTGGCCTGCAGCGGCGCCACGAACATCACGGGCATAAGGTCGGGCATCGCCTCGGGCGAAGAGCTGTTGATGGGAGGGAACTCGGTCACGTCCATGGTTACCGTGCCTGTGCGAGCGAGCGAACGAGGGTTGAGGCGCTGGATGGCCGCAGCATGACGAGACCCGCTGGCACCTAAGACCTTACCTCCGAGTCCTGGAGCCATTTATGGACGCCAACAAACGGCACGTAAACTGAACGACCTGTGTGCTGTGACGGCGACGGCCGCTTGCCCCTCTTGGCATTGCCATGGGTGCCTTTGCCTGTACCCAGACCAGCCGTATAGTACATACGAGGCGGGGAGCGGCCTGCACCAACTCCATAAACGCCCGAAGGCGCAACGTTTCCAAAAGGGCGGGCGGGTATCCAGCAAGGCATGTAACGCTCAGGAAGCCAACTTCCCGCCGCCCATCGCGCTGCGCCCCAATCATTACAGCGATTTGGTCCGAAGGTAGCATGGGCTCGGGCCGGCTGCGTGCGGGCCTTGCCCGTGGGCCGTGCCAGACCCCAGCCGCCGGCAGGCCGCCATACGCGTCTATCTGCGCACGCATGGAGCACTGAAGGTTCATGGCAGGTGCATGGCATGGTGACACGTTGGGAGGGCGTTGTCAGCAAACAGATTGCCAGCAGCGAGAACAATGCGATCGGGTGGCTGCTGGCGCTTCCGGCCAGCAACACTGGCTCTCCTCCCGCTTCTCAGAAATGACGATGCAGAGAGATGTAGTGACATGCGCCGCCGCCATTGCACTGGCTCGCCTGGTAACTGTAAGCGGCTGTGATGCGAGTGGCTGCTGGGCACCTTCAGGGAGGCTTTGATCCAGCAGAAGCCGCGCACTCTGTGACTTACAACGGAAGCAATCACACACCGCCACACCGCACCTGCGTCGCCACCAGATCACCACACATACATCCAACACCCGCATTAGCCATGGAGCCGCTCGCCAAACTTATGCCGGCGACCAATCCACTAAACGAAGGGCCAGCTTCTGTACGTGAACCAGCCCCACGCGCTTGTACGGCCGGCTCCGCACCATAAGAAAGGAACTGAAAAGGACTGGAAAATAAACGAGTACGAACAACGAATGAATGACCTCGTAAGTGAACGAATTCAAAGAACATACACCGGGCTCTCTACTACCCGCGGCGTCATCAGGAAGCGGGTCGCCATAGCATAGGTACCGCATGATGACCCCCGTCATCCATTTATTTAGGGGACATAAATACATGGAATGGCGAGCTGGGTTTGAAACCGGTGCGCAAGCCGGTACTACACACGCACGTATCGCATGCACCAGCTGCCGGCGCGCGCGCACAAAGACAGCGCTTCGTCGCTTCATCGGCCGCACGCACCAGCTAGGACATTAAAGGTATGCCCCGAGCACGACATGAAGACACACCTGGCGCCATTGACCACGCACAAGGTCCTACACACGTGACCTGCGCACGGCAGCAGCCCAGCAGTGTTACTACTAGGTGCTTTGGGAGCCACAAACAGCGCGCTCCAAAGAGGGAAGCAATGCTACAGCAAATATACACCAAAGAATAGTTAGCTAGTGGCAGCGATGGGGACGCGGAACTTGGTGCGAGCAAGCCCGTGCCAAGTAGATAGGGGAGGTACATGCTGGCGGCGGCCGGCGGAGGTACATGCTGGCGGCGGCCGCTTTTCCGCGCTTCCTAGAGGCGGTGATGTCTTGACGCTGCTCTACACCGGCAGCGACGTCTTGAAAGATTGTCCCTTGCTGCCGTTGCAGTTCCTGCAAGTTGGGGTTAGTTGCGGTGGGTTGGTGGTTGGGCAACTGGTGGTAGATACGGTGGGGCACGCACGGCGTAGGGCGGTGGGTACGGTGTGACGCAACGTGGAATGAGAAGCTAGTGACCGGACGACGTGGCAGACAGGCAGGCGACCCGCCGGCATGGATGCTCGAGAGCAGTGGCTGAACCCTACTAGCCAGCAGCAGCTCAGCCGACTGCGGGTACGTACGTACCAGGCTTGCATCACCGCGCCACTGAAGGCAGGCACGCACGCGATCGAGTTGGGAGGAGGGGTTGGGCGAGAAGGGAGGGAAATGGAGGTAGTGTGAGCGGGGACTTGACTTGGTGGGTGACGGCGTCCCGTGGTGCTACCCACCGGCCGCTAAACTTGCGCACCCAGCTCCCCGACTCATTAAATCCCGGTATCGCTACTGTTAGCAGCCCGGTCCTCCAGTCCAACGGCATTCAATGCTGGCCGCCGCCATGAAACCCGCTGTGTGAACGCTCACTTCGCCGTCGAGGAGCCGCTGACGTCCAGGCACATGCCGGGTGCGTTGAAGGGCGCCAGGCTCAAGCCGGCCTGGTATCCAGCGCTGACCTGTTGGGCGACGAGGCGCACAGCGGCCAACCCGATGAGCAAGAGACGGGTTAGGTGCTGGAAGTCCGTGCCAAGTCGGTGTGCGGAGAGTGCGTGATACGGTAGGCTGGCAGGCAAGGCCCCGGCAATTGGCAGCGACATGATGTATGGGCGGGCAATTGCACCAGCCGCGCCGCACCGTGAACAGCTGGTTCTTGGCGCCGCTGACGCAGGTGTCAAGGATGATGCGCGTGCCGGGGGTGGTGCCACCGCTCTTCATGGTGGCACAGAAGCCGGCCGTGGACTTGAGCTGGAACACGTTGGTGCCTGCGCTCATACAATTAAAGCTTTACAAGAAAGTTTTCCGAAGAGAGCTCGAGCAGGGTGTCTCATGATTGTAGGTAGGTGCCTCATGATTGGCAGGCACGAACGAGGCAGTGGCAACGGCCACGCACGCCTTCGGCACGCGCGCACGCAGCCGCCGTACCTATTGCCGTGATGGTGAGTTTCTGCGCGCCCGTGCCGTTGCAGTCCTGATTTTTGCAAGGGGAGGGATTGGACAAGGCCACTATTACTTGACAGCTCCCACCGCCACTGCAACTTTGAGCTGGAGCCTGCCTGCCGGGTCACCATTCCATGCCTGTCGCTTGAGGCCCACCGCCACCACACCCCATAGGCATTGCCACCTACCCAGCTCTGGATGTACGTGCCAGGGCTTTGGTTGTTGCCTGCAGGAAGGGCGGGGCCATTGTTGAGGCATGGCTCAGTGCCGCAGCCTACGCAGTCCACTATTCATGTACGTCTATAATCGCACTCAAAACCCAAGTATACCTCCCAAGCCTCGCGCCCATACAGGACTGGCGCCCAATGCTTGCGCCCCTTCAACGCCCCCTCATTACTCCCTCGTACGCACCGCTGATGTCCATGCACTTGTTGTTCCTGCGGGTGCGGAGTGGGTGTGGACAATAAAGTTAGGGGACCGGGAGGCGCTGGCCGCAGCATGTGTAGACACGCTGGCATCTACCCACCCGGCATCGCTTTCAGATGCCCTGATGCCCGTCACTCGCACCCCACACGCAACGCCCGCTCAGGTACATGCGTACTGTGAATATGCTTGGACCACCGGCCCCTCTCCATCACGCTCTTGTCCGCATACGCACACGCAGCGCCCCACATGAGCCTTCCGGGCGTGGTGGTCGCCCCACAACTTGGCAGCATGACTGTGGGTGCTGCTATCGTTACGTCAGCCCACCAGGTATGTGCCACTTACTCGCCAGCCAGCGTCTGGAGGGTGGTGGTGGTGGCGCGTGTGGGCACGTCCAGCGTGAACACCTGGGCCGGCGTCTGGGGAAGGGGGCCAGGGACGAAAGGCGAAAGAAGTTGTTGGGCCAAAGGTAATGGACTTATGATGCCGCACAGCCTGCAGTTAGTCTTATTACCCGCAATCTTTGCAAGCCGCAAAGCGCCTTTACACTGGTCGCAAGTATGCTCACATTGTGGGCACACGCAAACCGTTACAGCTCTTCATCGCCGTACGCAGCATCACCGCATACCTGGTTACATCCCCACAGCTGCACCACAGCGGAGTTTGCGGTTGATGAACCTGAGATGTCGAGGCACATGCCGCTGGCATGCGTGGGGCTAACGGTGAAGGTGCCGGCGCCAACGGGCACGACGGCAAACGCCTGGTTCCTTGCGCCATTAGCGCAGCGGTCGAGGATGATTCGCGTGCCGTAGCCAGTGCCGCCGTTCTGTGCCGTGACACAAAGTCCGTTCGGAATCGTGGTGATGGTGTAGGCGCCCGTGACTGCGAGAGTTGGGATAGGAACAAGTGAGAAGGAAAGGTTGCGTTGCATGAAGTGTCGGCGTGTACCGGTAGACAAGGTGTGAGCAGCTTGCATTGGCGGTTTGTCGCTCTGAATCGCAGCATCTCTATGCAAGGCACACTCCATAGATGATGCACATGCTACGGTTGCCCGTCCTGCCCTGTGCCCAATGCACGCACTCACATGTTGAGGTCAAGGTGAATAGTTGGGAACCAGTGTCGGCGCATGCGTACTGCTGAATGTAAGTGCCGGCATTCTGCGAATTTCCGGTGATGTCAAGGCAGGTGGAACCGCTGGTGGTGCCGGTCTTGACCTTGGTCGCACTCCTCACGGCAGCGTCATTGGAGGCCGGGAAGCTGCAGCATGCGATGCGGAGGCCGTTGAGCGCTGCGGGCAAGTTGCAAATACGACAGGGGTGCCCTGCCGTCAGTCATTTGACACATCGATCGCCAGAGCAGGCACGCAGAGCACGAGCGGCACTCCAGACTTGGGCGTTTGGGACTCGGGATAGCCCCCAGCATCTCTCCTCTGCCCGCAGAGGGTACGGTTTGCGGTTCGTAGATGTGAAGCACGTACGGCAGGCACCCCAAAGAGGGCTCACCGGTGTCGTCGCCGCCGGGCGACTCGACGCGGACCTGCAGGCCGCAGACGTACGTCTCTCCCGGGCAATACGTGTAGCCGGTCCAGCTGCGCAAGAAAAAGTTAGGGCGGGGGTTGACACCCAACGAATGTATTGGCCTTCTATGTGTAACGCGGAGTGCAACCGTCTCCCTATAAGGCTTCTTTTTACACATTGGCGCTCATGCCTGCTAGCTACCGGCTGACTTACTCTCCCCAGTAGCCGCTGTGCGCATTGACGTCGGTTCCGCGCTGATTGCTGCACGTGAACACAATCGAGTTGGCGGCCGTGTCGTCGCCGCCCGGGCTCTCAATTCGCATCTTGGCGCCCACAAAGTAGCCACCGGCTGGGCAGGACGCCGACGAGGACCAGTCGCCCCAGAACCTGGGCAGCCGAGGAGGCCGAGTCAGTTAGCGGTCGGGAGGACGGACGTGAAGGCCGGCATTATTTAAGACAGGTACCATTCCGGTCCAACAGCCGGAGACCTTCGTTTGCAACGGCACCCCAGCCAGCTCCGGCGCGGGCCCCTGGACTCACCCGTTGCCGCTCTCAACCGTGTTTGCCATGCCGGTCATGCAGCCCACGCTGATGCCATTGAGCGCCGTGTCGTCGCCGCCGCCCTGCTGCGCCTCAACGCGCAGCTGCAAGTTAGGGCAGCGAGGGGCGGTAGGGTCGTAAGAGGATGGACAGGTTGCTTACTGTAGCGCATCAGCTGGTGGGCGATCATACTCCAGCGAGGGGATGATACGGTAGCTGACAAAAAGGACCTAGACAAAATGTGTGAGCAGGCACGCGCCCATGTCACGCCTACGCCCCGTTCATGATCACCTGGAAGCTGTTCATGGGGAGACCCAACACCTCGGTGACGCCCTTGGCCTGGTTGTACGTGAACTTGCTGCAGGGGTACGACCCTTTCTGCCAGTCACCCCAGTAGCCTGCGGTTGGTTGGTTGAAAGTGAGGCATTCGTGACACTTTGCTGGGCAGCATGGCAACATGGCCAGCGGTGGGCGTGTGCCATCAGGACACATATGCAACAAGGTGGAGGGGTAGCGTTAGATACAACCCACAGCATCGACGGGAAGCGGTCTATCAACGGCAACTTTCGCCATCAAGCAGAGGCCCTGCTGCTTCCCCAGCCAACCGGACCCTTCTCCTCACCGTCGCTGACGCTCATCCAACTATCCACCATGTTCATCGCTGCGCGAAAGGCGGCGGGTGCGACACACAAGGTGAGGTTCTTGCGTTACCAATGTCCTTCCATTCATGTCTTCTCAAGACGCCCCTCCCAACCAATTGAGGTATTCCAACACTCAACCCGTACTGCTTATCCACTCGCATGTGACTCGGGGAGTAGTGTGTGTGTATGTGTGTGACACACCGCACAATCAGGACTACCGAGTGCGGCGGCGCACACCGACCTGTCGGGTTTTGCGTTTCCTCCTGTGCGTCGGGCGAGCCCTGCGCGGGATCGGTCAATCGTGGGTCGTCAGCGGAGCGAGCATTGTAAGAGACTTGCTTAATTGCGGTCGCGGCTGACTGCATGTCACACGCCGCGATGTACGGCTATGCTCGGGAAGGTTTACAAGCGCAAGGATGCGTGTGCGTCCAGTTTCAGCACGCAGGGATGTGACTCACCCGCAGGTAGACGTCCGACACAATATCAATGTCTCCAACCGTGACCCAGAGGCTCAGGAAGGACACGCCCACGGACGCTTCGAGCGTAACCTGCGGGACGAGAGAATGATACCAAAGACGGAGCAGAGCGGATAGTGAGCGCCTCGGTCGGAGGCCACACGCGCGTCCCCGACTCGCCCGCTCCCAAGCCACAACGCAGAAAGCGGCCATGCTGCACCTCTCAATGCGTGCCGGGTCTCGCACCCAACGCTGCCACATACAACAGACTCACGGAGGCAATCCAGATGCAGCACGAAGAGAAGTCCATCTCAAAGCTCAGCTCGGCCTTGAACACTGTAAGAAAGCGCGGGTGGAGGGGTCAGTCCATCCATGGTGGGACGTGAGGTGCCAGTCAAGGTCAGGAATGGAACTGGGTCGGCTCAGGGCGCGCGGCATCCCACGACGGTTTGACGTCCATGAGCTGGAGAGAAATCCGTCGCAGTCTCGGCGCGGCCATCCAGGCGTGCCATCCAGTACACGCCATCCGATCATAACCAACCTATGAGGTTCAGGCTGCGCGGGCAGGAGCGAGATGGGCAGGCAGCGGTAGGGAAATGATAAGGGGAGCTAGAGCATGCAAGCGACCATAGATGAATGCAGACGCTGGTGTGCACCAGAAGGATAAACGGGCGGCCTCGCTCTAACAACCCATGAACCTTTACACATCAAGGAAATGGACGTCGCTCCTCACCATGTACGGCACACGACGGCTAGCACACACGTGAACATACATGCGCACAACCCGTACATGCTCACATGAGCGAGGCCTCGACGAAGAAGTACTTGTCCTTGTAGTTGTAGCCCACGCACGCAGACGCAATGTCGATGGACAGCTCGATGCCGATCCTGCGGGCGTGCGTGAGCACACGTCGCAGAATACATGGGCACGGGTCCATCCGACATTTGGCAGTAGACGCAACCACCAAGAACTGACGCAAAGCTAGCTTCGACGCACTGTCCAAGTACTGCCTGACCCGCCGTTGCACAGCATGCCCTGGCGACCCCACGGCAGCCCAGGGGCCAGGACCCGCGAACTCACTTCTTAACCAGCCAGTTGTCGTCGGGCAGCCCCACGCCCACGGAGATGCAGCCCTTGACCTTCGACTCGCCTGTGGCAAGCATGGGGTACGTGGCATAAATGAGGCATGAAACAGTACGACCGGTCAAAGGTTGGCTCGGAAGAAGGAGGAGTCAGACATGTGTTACGTCCATGGCCCCCCCGGCTTTGACGGGCGTGTAACCTGTAACCTGTTACGTCACAAACCGGAGACTGGACCGGTGGGGATCGGCACTACCGTACCCGTCGCCGCTGCACAAACCCTTAGACACTTGACTTGCTGTTGGATCGGACCGCTTTCCACCCACCACCACTCACATGCGTCGAGCTCCAGGGAGCCAGTCACCTCGACGGGGCCAACTGCGCATCAAGAGGGTCAAACGGGCGCGGCGTTGGCCTATCATCCAGAAACGTGCATGGTTACATGGCTCGGACGTACGCCTCGGCAAGGCGCGAGCAAGCAGAGCGGCAGCGGCAATGAAGCACGCACCGTTGCCTCCGCAGCCAACGTTGATTCCGAAGGAGCCAACCCTGCGGAGGAAGTGGAGGCAAGGCATTCGTGAGCGCTAGTGAGTGGCGGTCCGATACACACAGCACATGCTGCTGCTCGCCGTTTGATGAGCACAACCTCAAATGGAATCGGCCGCGCCGCTCCTCGGAGGGTATCACATACAGAAGGCGGTGTATGGGGCCCAGAAGGGGCGCTCTAGTAGTTCCGGGCGCGGGTCCAGCTCCCAGACACTCTGTAAATGCATGCACGGGTGTGTGTACTCACGAATACACCAGTACTCGCGGGTGCAGGGTGGAACCTGAATGCGCCACACTCCGCAGCCAACCTCACTCCGCACTCCCCAATCTGCACCCCATACTCCGCGCCCCATACTCCGCACCCCATTTTCCGCAGCCCGCACTCCGCACTTACGAATACACCCAGTACTCAAGGCCGCAGGGCGGAACCTGAATGCCTGTTGTCACCTTCGTGCCGCACTCGCCGAGCACCTACGTTGCACATGCGGCAGGAAGGAACGAAGCGAGGGCCGCGGACGGATCAGACGGGTTTCGAATTGGGCAGCTGGTGGGGCAAATGCGTTTGCGACTGCAAACTCAAGTCGAGATGAATCGAGCACAACCCGATTGCGGTACATGTACAACTGCGAGACGCATGAAAGGCTGATAACGGCGGTCGGGCGGCTTACGCTCTGCGACAAGTTGTTACAATGGTGCTTACCCGGCGGGCCGCAGTCTCCATTCGCCTGGCGGGGTGCACGCCGCCGTACATGTCCAGCGCCCACTGCGGCCAGTCTCCCGTGCCGTTGACGTGGTTCAGATTCTCCCACACGTGCGCCAGCGCTACCGACTGGTCGATCAGACGGCGGCTGGTGGCAGGGTCGGCACCTGCACAGCAGGTTTACGCCACCAGTTGCTTGGTGCACACATCGCGCAGGCAGGCGAAGCTGCACGCAGGCTCGGGCCACGCACCGGCGGGAGGGTCAGCCGACTCGACGGCCCCGCGCGCCATGAAGGGCGAAGATAGGCGGGGCAGGCTGGGGTCGTTGGGGCACGAGGCGTTGGCGTTGGCCTGCAGCGGCGCCACGAACATGGCGGGCGCCGCCTCGGGCGAAGAGCTGTCGATGGGACGGAACTCGGTCACGTCGATGATTACCGTGCCTGTGCGAGCGAGCGCACGAGGGTTGGAGGCTTAGGACAGGGGGAGGAAGAGGCAAGCAGGGCCTCCAGACCCGTCCATACCCAGCATGTGAAGCCCCAAGCGACATCACTCACCGACGTCCACGTGGGTAAACTGGAACCGCAGCGGGGTATACGTGTCCATGCTGTCCCAGTAGTCCTGCACAAGAGGGGATACGGTCACTCTAGAACGAAACATGTGGGGGCGGAGCCTGCTCTGCCTTGCAAGACCCGGTCACCACTCACGATCCGCATGGCCTCGGTCTTGTTGACGTTGGTTGTGGAGGGCTCCAAAACAAACAACTCAAAATGGCGCGCGAGCCTGTCCGCGACACCCGGGAAATAGGTCAGTCGAGGCTTGAAAGGGTGCATGCTGCACTCTCCAAGTCCGACAGGCGAGGATGTCAGGGGAGGCCCGTGCGGAAGGCGCTGTGGCTGCGCAAAACTGAACACTGAATACGCTGGGCAGTCCCGCCCCAGGATATTCCGTAAGAGAGAGCACGAAAAGTACCATGATGGTGTTCGGCGTGGAATGAAAGGTATGGACTCACCTGTCCCCGAGGGAGTCGACTCCAGTGTAGGTGAAGTTGAGGACGCTCTCCTTCTTGACGCCGGCTGCCCCCGTCTCCGAGCTCGAGTAGTTCAGGCAGAAGATTGGTGCGATAGGGTTTGAGCTGCCTGCCGGCCATACCTGTGGGGCCAGGGCGACGGAAGGGAATGGTAACTAGGCGGAAGGTTGAAGGCCACTTTGCAAAGCATCCGCAGAGCACCCTCGTGACTACAAAATGGTGTGACTGGTGTAGCTGGTGAACGCCCCAGCGTCCGCTCCCAATCCCACCGCAACCTTTCTCGGCGGCACTCACGTTCTCCTGCCAGGACTGCACTTGACTGCCGACCATGACGTCGATCTTGCGCCAAAGTGGGTAGAGCGCGAAATCGTACATGACACGGACAGAGCCGCCGTACGAGTATGTCGTCTCGTTGCTGCAAACAGGTGCAGAGACAGGGATGCGTAAGGCGTCAAGGACAGGTCGGGGCAAGGGGGTAAAACAAAGATGCTAGGTTGTGTTTTAGGATAAGGACGGTGGACCCGTAGCGAGCCCCGTCCTCTGCCCCAGCAAACGCGAGGCAGGCCTGATACTTCCAAGCCCCCAAAGAGTCCCACACGTATGGAACAGGCAGTACGGAGGCCACACAAAACAATGCAGCTCACTGAGTCATGTAGCGGACGCCATTGAATAGCTCCACGCCGGCAAGGTCCGCAGCGTCCGATTGGGGCAGGATTCTGGCAAGCAAGGAAGGAGGATACGGAGGGGCACGGCAGAGGTGATCTTGAGGAAAAGCCACCCCATAACACCCGAGTGCGCCAACGTAACGCCACGCCGGGCGGTTATGCCAGCAGACAGGTGATGCAGGTGTTAGGATGCTGAAAAGAGGACAATCGTGCCTTCAACCGCCGCGGCCTGCCCACCTGCTGTTGTGGCGGCGGCTCTGCAGGTGCGGGGCGGTGGCGACCCAACGGTGGCGGAGCCTGCGGCGGGCCTTGCCCTCAGCGGCGGACGACGACGACGAAACAAGGGCCCGGCGGGTGCTGTTGTTGGTGGTGCTGTTGCCCGTGTCGGTGGCGTTGGGCGGCAGATCGGGCGGCGAAGGCGAGGGAGACGAGAGGCCCGAGCTCGCGGGTGCCTGGGGCGGCACGTACACGCACCGATCCACGCCGGGATTGGCAGGGATGACGCACGGCTCGTAGACCTGCGGGCATACATACAGAGTGTCAGGCGTTGGTTGGACTGGGGAACGAATTAGCCATTACTATTGAATGTTCGCAGCGCTCGGTAAGGAAAGCCTATCTTGACCACATACACGCTGCCCCACCTTGATCTGCATGACGAAGTTGTCCGAAGGCAGTTTGGGCTCGGGCTGGCTGGCGGGCTTGCCGGAAGCGGAGAGGTTTGCGATTGTGTTGAAGAAGCCTAGCACGCTGTATGCGCCTGCGTGCACAAGGCGTACGACGGGATCTTTGCTGGGAACATCAAGCATCAAGCAAGGAGTACTAGCTAGGGATGCAACTGTGAGCATCGTCTACGCTTCATCTCGTCAACTGCCCCGCTTTCCCATGTCTCTCGAACGCAAATAGCTAAACCAAAGAGCGCACCAGAGCCGATCGAGCACCCGCCCAGGTGTACGGCACCCACCCAGGAGGGCGCGGCGAGTGCTGGAGACACGGAAGCCCGCATCAGCAAAGATGTTGGCGATGGCTGAAGAGAAGGTGATGACGGTGCCGTCGAGCGTGATGGTGCCGGCGGCCGTGACGATGTGCAGCACGGTGCCGTGGATGCTGCCGTCCAAGGGGACGCGCGCCACGCCGTGCACCACGAGACCCAGCTGAGCCTGGCCCGTGCCGTTGATCTGCAAGCGGGAGGGAGGGAGGGCGGGAGGGGGGGAGGGGGGTATGGAAGGCGGCAAGCAGGATTAAGCAGGGCTCAGGGCGGAGTGCTCGTAAGGGGAGCCAGCCACTGGGCCATTACCATACGCCCGGCAAGCTTGAGGTTCGGGGGACCTCTCAAGGATGGCAATGGTGTCAAGGGGTACCACGTTACCAACCCACCAGGAGGTACTTGAGCTCGAGCAGGGCCGCGATGTCGATCTGGCTGTTGAGCGACTGCGGAGTGCCCATGAAGCTGCGGGGAGGGGAGAAGAGGCGGAAAGGAAACAAGCTGCGGCGTGGAGCCTGGGCTAACACTGCGCAACGTAAGATACACTTTGGATTCAGGTAAACACGCAGCTGGTGGGTCTATAGGATTTGCTGATCAAGCAAGCAACCCGCTCGCGCGCGCCGTCCCGCCGGCTAAACATCCCTCAACACGACCCGTTCTTACGCTGCGGTCTGAAGCACAGGGGCGGTGGTGTTGGGGCCGCCGTCGCTTGCAAGGCGGTGAACCATGGCGCCGTTCTCAACACCGAACTCGGCGGATCCTGTGCGCACGATCTCGTTAGCAGTACCATCAGAGTTCTTGACGTACATGACGCCGCCCTTGACCTGTATGCGAGGTGGAAGGTAACGAACACCTAAGCATTAGTAGCAAGGGCGTGGTCGACAGAAGATGGCGATGAGCTGAGATGGTGCGGAATGAATTATGATAGGCAGACGCGCGCGATACGATGCGGGCGCGTTAGGCAGTGATGCCTCGCTTGCGCGCCAGCACGATATGCTCTCTCCACTGCCATCCACCCCGCTCACCTCCGAGTCCTTGAGCGAGTACATCGTGGCGTACCTGCGGGAGGGGCAGGAGTGGCGAGGCGACATAGCCGCAGGGCAGTGGAGCGAGGAAGGGCGAACTTGAGGACCGCCCCACATCCCAACTAACGTACAAAGTGACGACGTACATCCCGGTATCTGCATGTCCCAGCAAAGGGTATCTGCATGTCCCAGCAAAGGGTATCCGTAGCTGTCCCAGCAAAGGATGCGCACAGTGCGCACCGCCGTTAACTTACGTGAGTCCGATGATGGAGCCCACGAGGATGCAACCGAACACGAACATCGCAAACATGGCCCAGCACATGTACTTGCGCTCCTTGCGGCCGCGTGCAACATCTTCCAGGAGGCTGACAAGCTCCGCTATGTCAATGTGGCCGCTTCCATCACGGTCCAGCTCTGTGTGCGTGCAAGAAGGATAAATATATGGCGTCACGTGTATGCCAAGGGAAAGCAGGTAGTTGACACGCCAACGAAATTAGCTGTCAGCCTGGCCAAGTGGAAGGGTGAAAGGGTAGGAATGCAACCGGGCAGCCGTGCGAATTGCGTGTCTGGGCTTCCCAAAGACTCGATTTATCGAGTGCCCAGTCCCCTGGCCCCAGCCCTGGCTCGCTTGCTCGGCGCCGGCAGTGTGCACCCACCTTCGAGGATCTTGAGGAGCTTGCGGTCGCGCTTGCTGCTGTTGCCCCCAACTGCAGGGCCGACAGGGATGTGTGCGAAGACTTGGCTTCAAGGACAGGAGGCAGGAGGGCTGAGATGTAGTGAGCAAGAACAGAACAGAACACAGCAGAGACCATGCTTTCGCCAGCCTTTTCTCTTCTCCGCACGTGAACACGTACTCTTCGTGATGATCTCCCTCACGCTCAGCGACCTGCTCCCTGCGCGGTTCAGATGACAGTGAGGAAGGTTAGTAAGGTGTGAAGATGGCAGTCAACGCACAGAGCCAGCGAAGAGGCCAAAGGGTTTGAATAACATGGACGGGGCGAAAGCAACGCACCTCCCAGCGAAACGGCTGTCGAAGGCTTGCCCGACGGCCGATCCCCATCTCCTCCTCCACCGCCTCCGGCTGGCTCAACTGCCGACATATCAGTTATCAGACCTCAGACGATACCTGCAGCAGAGAATGAGCTGTAGCATTTAGACTCCGCGAGCGAGGAGGGCAGCACCGCAGCTGCTGTTGCACGGCAGCCATCGCAGCAGACCGGAACAAATGATAGGAATATCATAGAAAATAAGATGATGAAAGCGGGGTCACGGGCGGGCGCGGTTTCAAGGTGACGGTTCTTCTCACCTTAACGGCCTGCTGATCAACTAGGTTGGGCCGCTAAGATTCTTGGCGCGTCCCAAAATGGTGTTAGCTCCGTATGCATGGCTAGCGCATTTCATATGCGCCAAAGGTACGAAAGTGCCAACTCACGACAACGAAAACCGTTTTCCCCAGCGAGCTATGCGTATATATAAGAGCCGGCATGATCTCGCCAGGCCACGATTCCAAGACGACAACGCATGCATTCGAACTATTCCTGTTCCGCCGGTGTCAAATGCTTGGCAACTGCGGCCGGTCTCAGCGGGGCGCTCTCCGATGCAACAAGCAGTCAGGAGAAATCTCAGCAGAATCCAGCAGAGCAGAGGGTAGCATGACTAAGCTGTCCCGAGAGTCGGGAGTGGATTAAAGTAACATGGCATGCAAGCCGTAGGACGCTACGCTCAAAGGCGGTGAGTTACCTGGGGCCCCCTCGGCCGTTCAATTCGGGAGGGGGCGAGACACGGGCACGTTCACGTTAGCTGTGCCGGCGCCTGATAGGGTGGGGGCGGTGCCAGCCCCAAAGTACTCCTGCTCGTGGTAATGTGTGTGTTCCGTGTTCCGTACACCCCATGCCGCCTGCATTCGTCCCTATCTGGGATGCGTCTCCGGGTGCCTTTGTGAAGAAAAGGAAACCTGCACCTGCCTTTGTCCATGCAAAACCTACAATAATGCAACGCCGCCTGGTAAGGGCGTGGGTGGTCGCTGCTTGTTGTTTCCCTTCGTACTTTCTTACACGTGAGGAAATGCAGGCTGCCACCCGCCGAGAGCATCGGCAGCACCTGTAATTCGTATTCTGGCGATGTTCCGGTAGCAATAGCTGGAGAAATACGGGCGCAAAGTGAAGCTTGGCGCGTGTCATAAATGTACCGTACGAGGTTGCCAGAACCTAGATGGAAGGGATCAAGCCTGGGCGCTGGCGTGAACATGTAAGGAGAGGCGGGCGCTCCTGCTGCGAGTAGGGTAAAGGTGAGGTACGGCCATGAGGCGCCCAGATCGGCCATGTACGGCCATCAGCCACATACCTCTACCCACACGCAGCCGTGTACGGCCATCAAGCTTGTTGTGAACTTGATGTCGTTGGCACATGCACGTATCCTGTGACGCGTCCGTTGACGGTATCCGCATCGGTATTGTCCTCCTTTCATCAGCACGTACGGCGGCCTGACTAATGTGCTACTCCAGGGTCCTTTGTATGTAACGCCACTCAAGTTAGCGCACCGTTTCCAGTTCCATTCCGGGAAAAGAGGGAGCAGCATCTTAAGATGCAGGCTTTGGCGTGCGTTGTGATTGTAAGCGAGGCCGCTTGCTGACTGCGGCCGCCGTGTGGGTCTCGGGCCCTCCCCAGCAACCGTTAACTGCCGCCCGCATCCCGTGCTCATATGTCCCGGTGCCGCATCGCCTAGCAGCATGCCTGCGCCGTACGCCCTGCAGCACTCCAGCTCCACACGCCAGCCGTTGTTAGATAGGCTGCCGGCTAGAATGCCAGACTGCTCGACTGCTCGACTGTTTGCTCCGTGTTCCTGTCGTCCATTCCAGGTCTGTATTACGCCGATCGGCTGTTCGGGGGTGCGGGCTGGGCGACCCGCGAATGGTAACCGCTGGCCGCCGATGGACTGGCCCCTTCGTCGACCGCTCGCCGGACCCTCTACTAGTCTACTTATAGTCAGGTAACTATTCTGGTAACACACCGGGGGGGTCTGCTCGTATACCTCGCCCGCCATGCACGCCCTGTACTCGGCGCCCTGCTGGAAACATCACGCCTTCGGGTGTGTATGTCCGTAGAGGCTGCCTTCCCCGTTTCTGGTTCTCTTTTTTGTTTGCCTCGCCTCGCTCGCCTACCTCGCCTAGTCTGTTTGCAGGATTGCAGCCTGTCCACAAGCACGCACATTCGCATGACGTAACACACGCCAGCCGCTTGCCTGCACCAGCACATTGCTACTTCTGTGCCCGTCTGCTCGACTCCGTCGCCGGCCGTGCTTTGTACACGCTTCCGACACGCTTTGTACAGGTGGCCTTCCCTGTCTCTGTTTTACTATGTTACCTCGAGCGGGCGCACGGGCTAATTTCGCCGTTGACATCTTATGACCCTTGCGAGCAAGGTTTGATGCTCTCTTTCGATGTGATGATCTGATGAACCTTGCTTGTAGGATAGTTGTGACCGTTCCACCGCCCTCTAGCCCATGGGCCCTGCGTTGATACATGGTTGTCCTCGTGATGGAAAGGCAGTACGGCCCGGAATGGAATCGGCAATACGGTATGGATCGGAGGTTTCTGGTCTGCGCTCCTTTACGGCAACCACCAAGCACCAGCGAGCTCAGGACTGAACGCACGGGGTACCGTCCTCAGGGTGTACTGGGCGTAGTCGCACGCCGTTGCAATCGAGGCCGCGTGCCTCCAGGACTGTCGCATGAGCCCCGTCTGACGTAGTACCGACATGCACTGTGCCTACACGGACGTGTGGCCGTTCCGTGCCGCAGATCACAAATGCCACGAAAGAAAGAAAGAAACATGTACAGAAACGCTGCCAATGGGTTGGGCCGCTCGTGAGTCGTAACGCTCCGCCCCGTAGACTCTACGAGCGAGTTACGGTAGTGTGTGTTGAACACCGCGTCTCAACCACGCGACGCGACGCGCCGAGTGATCCCTGCAAGCACCCGCACTGCAAGCCCGATCACTATCAGACGCTAAGAACCCGTCGGCACACGCACACCGCAAAGCCACCCCTATCCCACATCCATCCCGTTTGCACAGCTGCCCGCCTGCCCGCGGACACTTCAGCCTTCCCCTCAGGCTCCTGCTCTCGCTACCTACGCCAGCACGTACTTCCTTCCGAAGCTGCCTTCACACACGCACCCCGTACAACTGGCCGCTTTACCCGAACTACTCCGCGGGCAAGCCGCCCCCAGTCCTCCGCATCCCGGGCAGCCCTGCGCCCCCGCGATCCCCGGTGCCCTCTTTCCCGCCAGCTGCCCGCCCCTGCACTGCATTGCACAGCCTCACCCTCAGGGACCTGACGCCGCTCCTGGAAAAAGCTCCCGTCACAATACTTAAGCACGAGACAATAGCAACTGGCCAGCTTTTCGGCGAAGGCAGATTGACTCCTCAAGTGGAATGGCCTTGGGAAGCTGAACCCTAAAGTGCCATGGCCTGCGCCTCCGCCGTGGCCGCCCCCACCGCCGCCTCGCCAGCCCCTCTCCGCAGCTGCTCCAGGGCCGTCCGCGCGCGCTCCTGCACGTCGCGGCACGGGTGCGAAGCCGCCAGGGCCTCCAGCGCCTCACCACCGCCAACCGCCAGCAGCGCACGGCACCTGGGGAGGGGAACGGATGGCGTGGCAATACGAAGGTGTGAGAGCGTGCGAGAGGGTTACAACGAGGCAACGAGAACATGTGGCTATGTAGGGCCGGGGCCGAGGACGGGTATGGCAGCTCCGCCGCAGCGGACCATCCCGCAGGCTGCGGACCACGCACAGTACCACACGGGCCTGGGCTGCCGCACAGCCCCGCCTGTCCAAAGCTCATTACATCTAACCGTATCGAGACCCAGATACGGACACGCACGTACGCCCTGCGGCCCCCGTTGGCCCCCCCTCTGCCGCACCTCGTCGCCACGGCCTCCTGCTCCGCGCGCAGTTCCCGCTCCCGCGCCCGTTCCCGCGCCTCCCGCGCAAGTCGCCCCTCGCCGCCGCCGCCGCCAGGCGCCGCCGCCCCGGCGGCGGCGTCTGCCGCCGACGCTGCCGACGGCGGCCACGTCAAGTTGATGGCGCACCACACCGCCGGCAGCGCCAGCTCGTCCGCCCGCGCCGGCCGCATAGCCAGCGTCAGCGCCGCCAGCAGCGGCCGCCGCGCCGCCACCGCGTCCTTGACGGCGGCGCTGCCGGTCAGCAGGTTGCCGATGGTGTACAGCGCGTGCACGGCCTGCGCCGTCAAAGCTGCCGTCGCCTCCGTTTGTTGCTGAGCTGGGGGGCTAGGGATCGCGGCGGGGCTGGCGGAGGATGGCGAGCCGGAGGCGGGCGCGGGAGTCGACCTGCTGGAGGGAGGGGGAGGAGTTTGCTGGCACGCGTTAACACTGCCAATGCTCATGCTGTCATGCAGACACGCGTTTACAATGCCAATGCTCACGCAGGCACGCATTTACGCTGCCAGTACTCCGCAGCGGCTCCGCAGCGCCCCCGAGGGGCCCGGCGGCTACGCCCCAACGAAGGCACGGGACTGTGAACGAATTACATGCGAAATGCTTTGGGGGAGAGCGCTGCGGATAGCCAGAGCGCCATCAACGCGCTTGCCTCCTAGCGCTCCAAGCAGACAAGCCCAACAGCATGGTGCTGCTAATGGACTCACCCGCACGCCGCTCCGGACCCCTCCGGCATCGCCGCCAGCGCCACTTCTATTCGCTCCTGGAGCACATCCAGAAGGTCCGCGCCGCTGCTGCCAGCGCCGGAGCCATCCACGGCACCGGTTCCGCCGCTGCTGGCGGCGCTGGTGGCGCCAATATCGCACTTGCCGCCCTCGACGACCCTTGCACCCTCGCCCACAGGCCCTGACGACGCCTCCGCCTCTGCCGCCCCCGTGGCGGAGGCGGCTGAGTCGGCGCCCGGCTGGCCGGCGGCGGCCGCCCACCGCACCAGCTCCGCGATGTGCGCCCGCTCGCCCATGGCCAGGTTGCGCAGCAGGGCCAGCGCCTGCTCGCCACAGGAGGGGCGCGGGTCCAGCAGCAGCGCGCGCAGGCGGGCCCAGGGCAGGGCCTAGGGGTGCGGGGGATGGAACGGGGAATCAAGAGGGTATTCTCTCGAGTCGCAGCCTGAGGCGCATTTCGTCACGTACCCGTCCGAAGCGTCACAATGCTTCCGCCTCATTCTAGCATTCGTTCTCCTGCGACGCCGCACCTGGAGTATCTGGGACCGCACGCTCGCGTCCGCTCGGTACGCCAAGTTTGCCAGCGCCCACACCGCCTGGTGGCGCAGGCCGCTGCCGGGGGGCGCCCCGGCCGCCAGCGCCACCAGCCGGGCCAGTCCGCCGGCCGCCAGCAGCGCGCTCTTGGCGGCGGAGAAGTCGAGCACCAGGTTGGTCAGCGCGGCAGCGGCACTGGCCTGCGGGCGGAGGACCGGAGATCAGAGAACTGGAAGGCATTCTCTGTAGCGAAGCCCGAGGCGTTGGACAACGGGGAGACGCAAGAAGGATACCACCAAGACCCCGGGCTATGGCTGACATGTGGACGCCGGGAGGTGAGGCGAGGCACCGTTCGGCGCACGCTGGGTGGTTCTACTGTCCTCCCCTCCGGACTGCGGGATGTCCACGTCTGTCATTTTGCTTCCTTCAAAACCAGGTTAAGAGTTCCCTCGGGACACCTTGTCCCTTGCCCTCGGTTCACCAATCATTCCCCACCGCTCCCTTCTCTTGTCCCGGGAGGTTTGCGTGGATCACAAGCTTGGTCTCACCCGCTCCCGCGGCGTTCACGTCTCGCGCCCTTCCCACAATCGTGCCCCGGCCCCCGGATGAGCAGGCTCGCCGCTCCGCTCCGAGCCCAGCCATGCTGCCCCATTTGCGTCGTCCCGTCCCAATCCGCCATACAGCCAGGCCGCTGTCCAACCCCGCTTCGCTTCTTCGTAACGCGCTGCTCCAGGTGTTCCGCCCCCCGGGCCCCCGCCCAGCTCACCCGCACTGCCTCGCAGCCGTCGTCCAGCCGCGCCACCAGCAGCGGGGCCAGCTCGCCTGAGCCCGAGCCCGGTCCCCCCGCCGCCCCCTCCAGCAGCCCCCCGCGCAGGTGCCGCGTGCTGCGGGACAGCGCGCGCAGCAGCAACGCAGCCCCCGCGCGGACGCCCTCCGCCGGGTCCTCCAGGCAGCGGACCACATGGCGCAGCACCTGCCAGGGGGCGGAGGTGCACGGCTACCAAGTTGAAGGCATTCGCCCGTACGACCCCTGGTCCTCGCTCTCGCGCAACCGGGGCCATCCGGTCCCTCCCCATCTGGGGGTGTTGTCCCCCTCCCAATTCGCCACCTCATGCCCGGCATCCCTGGCCTCTACACCTGCCACCGGCTTCCATGCCTTTCCACCACCGCTTTGCTCGGGCTCCCCTGTCCGCCCGGCCACCCGCCACCCCGCCTCCGCCGCCCCGCCAACCCTCGCCACCCCTCCCACGCACCCGCGCCTCCATCAGCTGCGTGCGGCTGTCGTCCCGGTTGAGGCACAGGCAGCCCAGCGCCCGCAGGCAGCCCTCGCGCAGCGCGCTGCTGCTCCCGCCGCCTGCAACGGCACCAGTGCCGCCCCCTCCGGCCGCCGCCGCCGCCTCGCCGGCGGCCGGCGGCGCCGCCTCCGCAGCCAGCATCCCCGCCAGCAGCCGTACCGTGTCTGCGTCCGCGGCCGCCCGGGTGAGCGCCTCGCCGCCCCGCTCCAGCAGGTCCGCCAGCACGGGCGGCACCGCCAGGCGGGTGGCGGGGGAGGGGGAGGACAGCAGGCGCAGCAGCACGGGCAGCGCCGCGCGTTGCTGAGCCTGCGGACGGGGGATGAAGAGATGTTGGGATAGCGTCCTCACTAGAGAGGCCTGAGGCGCGTGTGCGGGTGGTATACGCAGGGGAGGGCAAGAGGAGGAGAAGCCCTGCAACAAGTGCCCTGCGCCGAATGCGCAGGACCCTCGTATGCCGTGTTGGCGACCGGTGTCATGAGTTGTTGCTATGACGACATGCGCAACGCCCCGCATGCCGCAGCAACCCGCC
The DNA here is from genome assembly GCA_001584585.1 of Gonium pectorale. Lineage (NCBI taxonomy): Eukaryota > Viridiplantae > Chlorophyta > Chlorophyceae > Chlamydomonadales > Volvocaceae > Gonium > Gonium pectorale. The sequence continues at coordinate 544,022 of LSYV01000010.1, read as the reverse complement.
ACCCGCGCGGGGCCCATCCACACACCTCCGCCGCAACGCCGTCCGCCAGGCGGCTTAGCGTGGCCACGCAGCTGGCTGCGCAGAGGCGTGTGGCCGCGTCGGGCTCGCGCAACAGGGCCAGCAGTCGGGAGGTGACCCGCAGGTCGGCCAGCGCGGCCGCGCAGGTGGGCGGGTGGTGGGGAAGCATGGACGCCAGGCACTCCAGCGCTGCGGCCTGGGGCAAGGGTGGAAGATATTCAGCGGCGACTCTGCATGACCGTCAGCACCGTGGGTGAATTCCCCAGGCCTCACAGACATTCACCTTTAACAGCAGTTTCATGCGTCTCCTTTCTTGGCCACATGCTCGTCAACGTAACCCATGAGGCCATGACGCCATGACCCATGCGCCCCCACCTGTGCATCCGGCCGTGAGCAAGTCTGGAGCAGGCGCAGCAGGCCTGCAGGCGCGCCCGCAGCAATAGCCAGATCGCGCTGCAAGCAGATGGGGACAGTCGGAGCGGGTGACGGCCGTAAACGTGTCCACAGGAATGGGGGAATCAGACCGCATCCGCGGGAACAGGATGGCGGGCGGCCCAACCTCACGCTTGCCCTGGACTCACTTGGACTCACTTTAGGACAATCCTGGCCCAGCGCCCTGCCATGCATACGTTCCACAGCCATCGCGCAGCGCAGCCCTAAGGTCCCAAACGCCGAATCCGTGGGACGTAGGAGCCGACACTCCCGCCGCACCTCCTGCTCTCGCCGGCAGCAGCACGCCAGCACCGCCGCCGCCATCGCCGCCACGGTGCCCGGCCAACCCGAGCTGGCCCACGGGCCCGCCTGTCCAGCCGCCAAGGGCGCCGCTTCGCCAGCGCCCGTTTCATCTGCAGCGATCGTACCGCTTGTGCCAACGTCCATCGGATCGCCTCCCTCGTTGCCCTCCCCAGCCGGCCCCGCTGAGGCGGCCGCGACGGCGTCGACGGCCCTGGAGGGGGCTGTTGCCGACCCCGCCACGTCGTCACCCCGCCACGTGTGGAGGCAGCGTACCACTGCAGAAATGGATGCGGAGTCCAGGCGGAGGGTCGCCACGGCCGCAGGCGATGAGGCCGGGGCGCCAAGGCGACTGTACGGCAGCGCGGCCGACTGCGGCGAGGGATGAGTGGAGGGGATCGGCAAGCTTACCAGGTGAGGCTTGGACGTGCAGATTTGCATGAGGCAAAGCGGGATGTTCAGCGAATAGCGGGACGCATGCCAAGCCTAACAGCTAGCCTGACCGGTCCATTCCAGCAGCTGCCAACCCGCGCTTATGTGTGGCCGTACCGTGTGAACAATCGCCTTTGAGCCCCGGTGCGCATACCCCATACAGGCAATCCCCCAACGCTGCTATCCTGTCACCCGCTCGCTGTCGGTAATTCCTCCTATGGTAGCCCCCTCCCCTTACACCCTACCTGTTGTACCACCATCTTAACGGCCCGCAGTCCTGCCTCCACGACAGCCCCGTCCTCGCTGTGCAGCATGGCAGTCAGGGATTGAAGCCCTCCCTTGGAGATGACCTCACGCAGGCCCGCCTCCGTGCCAAACGTGAGGCTCCCCAGTACCACGGCCGCCTGTTTTTGCACTGCGTGTGACTGAGCGCCTGCATTAAGCACTTCCAGCACCTCTGCGACAGCGCCCTCGCTAACAAAGATTGCCTTCTTGGCCTTGCTGCCAATGATCTGATTCTTAATCGCCTTCAATGCCTTGACTTTGGCATTTTCAGGCCCGTCACGAAGCTCTCGCAGGAGCTCGCGCGGTCTCGCAACCATGGAGGTTGGACGTGGGCTTTCGGACCCGCCAGGGGTCATAGAATCGTGTGTGTTTATTGTAAGGTAGCAATGCGTTCCTGTGTCACTGCAGGTGGGAGTGTGTGTATGAACCATGCCGTACATGTATACGTATCGCTCATTTGTTCTATCGCTTTATCTTCCGGTTTGACTCACTCATAGGCAATTGCGTCGCTGTAATCACACGACCTGAAGGTTTTCCCACAACCCTGGTGCCGGAACTGATGCGCCGTTTCGTGCGGCAGGGCTGGGCTCTTGGCGCGGCATGCCGCACAGCAGAAGGAGCATCGCAATCACCCCTCTCGCTCTGCCTGGCGCGACGTGCGGCAACAGGCGCAGCGGAGCCGGCCGCTGGGGCTGTTTCATCGTCATCGGCTGGCGGGAACGGGACCGGCGGATCTGGAGGATGGAGCTTCGGCTCTGTCTTCATGTTCGCCCCCAGCGCCGTGTGCGGCTGCCTGGCTTACTGGCAGTACGAGCGCATGCAGTGGAAGGTGCGGTTGTGGGGAGGGGCCGGGTTTTGAGGGAGCAGGGGCGCACCACGGCGGGAGCTTTCGCCATGGGGGGTTTCAAGGAAACCAAACATTCTCGCTGGGAAATCTTGAGGCCCTCCTCACTGAGTAAGGCTACCGTATAATCACTTGCGCGAGCTGACTTCGTCCCTCATGCGCTGGATGGACTGCATCCGGGTCGCGGTACCCCTGACGGCATTATGCTGTCCGGCCAGCCGGCCGCGAGTGCATGCACGCGGCTCTCATCATGGCCTTGGTGGGACCCTTGGCTTGCCCCTCGGTGGACCCGCCCTAATCCGGACCAGCACCACTGGCTGACAACGGGCCCCGGAGTACTGGTCTCGGTGGCTTGCTCGGCCCCCCTACGGCGGTGCCTTGGCGCCTCCGCCACCTCCGCTGCTGAGCGCCTGCATCCTCGCACAGCTTGGCCCATGCCAGCTAGCCAGCATGTGACTCTGTGCGCGCTGGGCCGGCTGGGCCAGCCTGTTTTGCGTGTCGGCCTCCGGTGCGACGCGGGGCGTCCTGCAGCTCTCACCGCATTCTCTCGGCTGATGGCGCGCAAAGCCTGAGCTGCTGAACGTGACTATGGCGGCAGATCAGGCGCCATCGGCGTGCACTGCTCCAAACCCCTGCGTCCGCCGCCTGCGGCGCTGACAGGTGCCCCACCCCCGGCCCCGCGGTGCCGCCCCTTCAGGCCAACCTCATCGCCTCGCGGGAGCGGGCCGTTGACTCTCAGCCCGTGGACTTGTTCTCCCTGCCGCCCGGCGAGCGGCGAGATTACGACAAGGTGTCCGTACGGGGCCGCTTCCTGGACGAGTATACGCTCTACGTGGGGCCACGGCCACGGAGGTACGCACGCAATGGAGCAGGCACGGGTTATACCAACGGGTACGAGTGGATGACAGGGCCGTACCAAGGAGACGTGAAAAGAACGATGTGCAAGGCGCTTATTCGCTGGCTTACCCTTCTTTACGATGCATGCACAATGCAAGCCGTGGCTGTCCTCCCCCACCCCGCCCCCTCCTCTCCCGCTCATCTGTGCCCCGCTCCCCGCAGTGTCCCCGGCGCGGGTATCCAGCCAGGGTACCTCGTGATCACACCCATGGTGGCGGCCGACAGGTGCGGACCGGCACCGGAATGTGCAACGAGTGGTGTGGGGTTTGCAAGGAGGAGGCCCTGGGTGGTGAGCCGCACTCCAGGGCTTCCTTCGGTGTCGCTGGGGCCGAGGCCGCACCCCCCGCGTTGCGCGCGGTGATCACCTATACGCTGTCCCCTTAGCCGGCGGTCTTGGCAGCCGTCCAAGCGTCACCCCGCCCGACGTGCGCGCCGCGCAGGAAGGGCGCGGTCCTTGTGAACCGGGGCTGGGCGCCCGCGTCCTGGAGGGCGGAGGCGCAGGCGGCGGCCGCGACCACCCTGCGCGAGCAGCAGGCTGACGAGGAAGCCAGGGCTGCGGCCGCGGCCAAGACGGAAGCGGCCGCCGCGGAGGCCACGGCTTCCACCGGCGGGGCCGCGGGCGAGCAGGCAGTCAAGCGGTCATGGTGGGGGCGGCTCTTTGGCGGCAAGCCGAAGCAGGCGGAGGCTGGGGAGCAGGGCCAGGCGGCGCCAGCCGCTAAGCCCAAGCCGGAGGTGGTTGAGGTGGTTGGCGTGATCCAGCCCGACGAGGAGCCCAACCGCTTCATGCCGGCCAACGAGCCGGGTCGCGACGAGTTCCACTACGTCCAGCGGGACGCGCTGGTGCGTAGTTGGAAAAAGGGAAACCTGAACAGTAGTTGGATGGGATGAAGGAGGCGGGCGACGGCGGCTTGGAAGCCCGAATGGATCAGAGGCTAACTGTTGGTCGCCTTCATTTTTGCCGCTTGCGCCTGCCTTATCATTGGCCTCATGGGCAGGTCGCTTTCTGGTCATACCCAAATCTCGTGTTGTCACCCGTGTATGGTCCTCCACCCCCCGCTGCATGGTACACCGTCGGCGGCCCACAGACGAGCGCGCTGGGCAAGCCTCCGGCACCACCACCACGACCCGGTTCGGTTCCAACAGCTCCTGATCCCAACCTCATTCATCCCCACTCCTACCACCACCCATAGCTTAGCACTGACAAACCCCACTCCGCCACCGCGACCGCGTCCCGCCCCTTCCCCGCAGACGAGCACGCTGGGCTTGCCCCCGAGCACGCCCCTCATCATGGCCATCTCCTCCGACCCCGCAGCCGCCGTCGCCACGCAGCAGCGCTCCCCGCTGGAAGAGGCCCGTGCCGCAGCCGCAGCCGGAGAGGACGACGAGTCCGCCCCCGGGCAAGCCACGCCGCGCTATCCAGTCCCTAAGCACGCGGGCGACCTGGTCCGATTCACGACCATGCCCGCAGACCACCGCAACTACGCGGCCATCTGGGTCAGCCTGTGCCTGGTGCTGGCAGCCATGGCGCGCAGCGCGGTCATCCGGCCGGTGCGCGGGCCACGCATCGTGGCGGAGGCGGGGGCCCTGGGCGGGGGCGGCAGCGCGCGCGACGCGTGGAAGGCCAGCCAGGCCAGCTGAGAGGCTGCACTAGCGGGATACGGGAGCGGAGTGTGTGAGCGCCGGAGCGGGAGGGGGGCGGGGCGCGAGCTGGAGCGGGCGGACTGCTGATGCGGAATGGGGACGCTGGTGAGATGGGGTGTGGAGCTGGCGGCGCGAGGGTGTGTTTTGACATTTAGCGAGTCTGAACCGGGCGTCTGGACGCGGAGGGCTCCGGTGCTAATGCCTGGTAAGGGCCGCCTTTGGAAAGTGGCATACATGCCGGCCACGTCCGATGGCTCGTGGTGCGTGGAAGGTGCACGTTCTAATTAGTAAGCGGCTTATGACGGCCTCTGGCGGGTTCAGTTGTAACAGTACGGTAAACCCCCGCGGCCTTGACACGAAACATGAAATGGGAGTGAAGACCACCGTGAAGTTTCATCTGTGGACCGCGAGCCTGGCGCATGAGCCTAGAACATAGGTCAATCGCCAGGAGCTGGCCCCGAGTACCGGACAGGTCGTGCGGCGCATGCTCGTGCGGACAGGTGCGGGCGGAGCAGAAACTAGATGCTCCTGACATAATGGACGGCTGGGCGGAGACCCACAAGGAAGCAACAAGGCCCCCCCTTAACTGCTTGAAGCAGTTGCCAACGAACCATTCGTCAGTCCGTACTTTATGTGCCACCTGGGTGCACCGCGTTGCTGCAGCCCCTTGAGGCAGCCGCAATGGGATACTGCGTTCGTCAACCCTCCTAGAAGTGGCGCTCAGGTTACATAACTATATCAACAGTAGAGACAGGCAAAACTCGGCGTACAATCTAATCACTCGGTGGAGTTCGTCCGTACATGCTATTAAATCAGAAGAATAAAAAATGTGCCTCAGGGGAAAATGGCACTAGACGGCAGAGTACAAGACCCTGGCGCCGGCTAGAGCACGCGGTCCAAGCTGAAGTGATGAAATAACAGTGCACGCTGTGATACACCCTCCGGTCCACTCGTGTCTATAGCAGATCACAAGCTCAATGCGGCCTGGCAGCTTGGCGCGACCAATGGGTCCACAATCAAAGCTCCACGAATGAGCTTGGAACGTACGACGTCCGACATTCGAATAACTAGTATCACTCCTTGCCGTCCTCGTTGCCCGCTGCATCCGAGTGTTGCAGAGCTGCATTCGGCGGAAATGGGACAGGGAAGGAGCCCACGGTTTGGTGAGGTACAACCAGCGGGTTGGATTACGGCCGGGCGTAAGCCCGCCGTAAGCGTTGCAAAGGGAGGCTGACGGGTTTCTCTCAGGACGCCACGCTTGTATGAATGCGTACGTGCGATCCCCGAAAATGCCATCGACCCCAGCCTTGCTGCACGCCTGACTGCAGTGCCTTCCAGATGGGTATACTGGGCACTTCCCGAGACGCTGCAACATGTCGAGAAAGGTTCAACACAAGCAAATAGCCACCTGCATGTTAGCGATGCGTTGCGTGGGGGCTGAGCAGGGTGCAGGGCGGCCATGCGGCACCTCCACTGCTACGGGGTCCTTATTGCTATGATTGAGCAGAGGGATACCTTCGAGTTCCTTTTCAAAAGCAGCGTCCACTTCCTCCACCGTGGGCGTCGGCGCAACGTCCACCTCAGGCTCCGGCTCCGGTGCAGTCTAGGGTTTGCGGAGGGAGCACGCAGGGCACACGCATATTCTTCCAGCAAGACCCAACACAAATGCGTATAAATGGACATGTCAGAGATCAAAAACTGCTACAATGCTGAACATGCAAAGCGCATGGGACTGTGTACCAAACTGGCAGCCAAGGTTCTCATCCTGTGCGAATCCCTCAACGTCCACCCTTGTCAGGCCACTATGCACGGGTTTCGACGCACCCTAAACACTGCCCCCTACTCAGCGCGGCCGTGTGGTAAGCGCCACACTCGTATCACCCACCCACCCACCCCGAACACGTACCACCTCGTCCGACGGGTTTTCCACCTTCAACGACACGCTCCGCCTGAAGCTCGCAATCTTCCCAGCTGCACATGAAGGTCACAAAAAATGATGGCACCGTCGCGGAAATGGGGCGGCAAGACTAGCGGATGTTGGGGTTTTTGACCGCTTTGACTTCTTGCCTGGTGCATTGTCGGCCATATGGAGTTAATTCAAAGAGCTCCAATTAATGCGTTTGTTGTATGCGCTAAATTTGCGAGGCGAGGCGTGCCCTGATGAAGCGGAACTAGCTTTGGCGTGGGTATTCCACGTCGAAAAAATGAACAGCTGCAGAGCTTTGTAAGTACGCAGAGCAAAACGAGGTGCTACGCTGATGCCAAGGTACCCACGTACTGCTCGTCCAAGTTGTGCGTGACGCTGTGCTGAGCGCGCAGCTCGGCAGTGCTGCACGCCTAGGCCCGTGCAGGGTTAGCCCGGTACATCCCTATCGCTGTAGAGAGGCCCGGCCGGGGCATACCTTGGCAAAATGACGGAAGTTGTCAAGCGCGGCTTCCCTGGGATGAAGGTGGGAGGTATCTTGAGCACAAATACGATGGAAAGTTGGCTCAGACGTCCCTGCGCTTGTCCCGGCATCATTGCAGTCCGTGAAGGACCTCCCAATCGTGCAAGATGCGCCTCCGCCGGGAGGCTTCCCATCCATTCGCATTGAGCGCCGCCTGCCCAGCACGGGGCCCACCGGTGTCGCCATTTTCGCTGGTCTGGCCGCGATTATGGGCTACGGCTTCTACAAGGTACGCCAATGGGCTGCATTGCGCGTGTTGATGATGCTGTGTTGTGAAGAAGCCCCGGACCCGTTTGCCCGCCTGCGCAGCTCAACGCTCAGCGCGAGGAGAAGCGGTGAGTCCCACGCCCCGTTCTGTTACGCAGAGACGAGTCTGACGCTTTAGCCATTCTGCAGGTTCGAGGCTGACGAGATCCACGCCGTGCGCCAAATCGTGAAGCCGGTGCTGCAGGCCGAGTGGGACCTCAGGTGGGGGCTGCACACCGGCCGGGTGTACGGTAGCATGGGCCTGCCAGGGGGTTGGCCCTTCATTTCCTAAGGATCGGCCTCTCGCTTTGAGGGACGAGCGTGGTGGCGGCGGGGGCGGGTCTCTACTGTGCGGATCGGTGGGTTGGGACCGCTTCGCAAGTGCACGCGGAGCCCTAACATAGCCCCTGACTTGTCACCCAACACCGCATGGTAAGGCCTCTGTCAGCCATGGCGAACACGGCATGGCTGTCGACATGGCCCCTGATCGCGTACTTACACAAAATAGGAGGGATGGTCGAGGCAACGCGAACCTCACCTCACCTCCCCTGTCTCGCCACACAAGTACCGGTAGCGCTGCATGGCCTGAAGCTGCGCTGCATGGCCTGAAGCTGCGCACCACTCCGCTAGTCCAATCTGTCTTTCCCCACGCACCGACACCCGGCTGCACGCTGGTGTCAACGAGTGCAGGTACCTTGAGCACCTGCGGAAGGAGCGTGAGGAGGAGGCTCGCGTCATGAAGGACGTGAGCCGGGGGGCACGGGGCAGCGCAGGGAGAGGCGGGACAGGGCAGCGAAAGCGCTGTCGGTCCATAACCTTGCGTGGTCACGCAGGCTGGCAGGGAAGAGCATAGACACGCTTGGCTCAGACCACAGAACGGCTGGCAGGCGCACTATGGTCCGAGATGCAGTTCAGAGTGCAGAGCTGGCCCTGCTAGAGACCCGGGGCCACCAGTATGGAGGGCAGTTTGCAGAGGCGACGCTTGCTGTGGCCTCTCCGCCGTTGTTACTTTAAATCATACGCATTGCCTCAGTGGGACCCGTGCTTGGCTCGAAACCCATCCACAACCCTGACCACAGGTTCCCGGCTGGAAGGTCGGCGACTCCACCTCGCGCCACCGGTGGCTGCCCCCGCTGGAGTCGTGGGACAAGCGCCCGTTGGTGTAAGGGCCGCACACAGAGCGGGCTGCACGGCAGTGGCACGAGCAGCTATGGAAACAGGAGCTGCGGCGGTAGCAGCAGTGGCAGGCAGAGGCGGGGCCTGGGTGGAGGACGGGGAGTGGCAAGGGCTGTGTGGCGGAACACAAAGAAGTGTGCCTCGCGTCTTGGGTTGAAGTCGTGGCAGCCTCGTCGCTTGCTGGCCGCTACGCCCGAGCTGAGCCCGGCAGCAGGCGCTGCCCGGGAATCGCCTCTGAACCGGCGACGTATTGGCAATGCTGCTACCGTGGCCTTGGGCGGCCGTAGTGCGCCCAGCATCTGGCGTGCCCTCAAACTAAGGACAAGGAACTTGCTTTGATGTTCTTGGAGAGTAGTCCCGGCGGGCTTACTTGCGACTGGTTACGGTTGGACCCCAGTGATGCTGCGGGCGCTTGATGGGTCCCCATCTGCTGACCGGCGGCTGCTGGGCGCGGCACACAGCCGAAAGGAAAGGCTGCTCAGCGGCTCCACACCGCTCCCGATCTCTGTTGGTCTTCGAAGAGGAGACTGGCGGCTAACCTTCGCGGCCGCAGCCGAGGCCGCTACCAATCGGAGCGAATGGTTGCTGGAGGGGTGAAGCGGGGGCGGCTGGCGGCTGATAGCCTGGCTGGTGTGGATTGTTGATGCGGTCCCTGCGTCGGGCGGTTATGGCTGTTTGCTTGGGTCGGCGCTGTCACCAGTGAGCGTTTGCAGCGCGCGTGCCTTGTGCAGCGCGCGGCTGGCGAGTTGCACGTGGATAAGTCCCGTGCGCCAGCCCCATGCGGGCTTTCCTCCTTGCGGCATGTCGTCGCGCATGCCGCTACGACATAGATTAATGGCTTATAGACACTAATTAGGAACGCTGGAGCACGGCGTCAGTTTACCGTAGGTATTAAGTTGTGTCTAGGCCAACTGTACCGCGTCCAGGCCCACAATCCATATGTCAATGGCCGTGATGCGCTTCTGTCTGAGGTGGAAGCGTTCATTGGTGTAAGACGAAACACCTCGATGTGACGCGTGTAGTGGCGCCTTGCGTGAAGTTGCCCTGCCGGATGCGTCTGACTGAACCTGCGGGCCGGCGCGGTACAAGTCTGGGCAATTCCTGTACAAGCCCGGGAATCGCCTGTTTGTTGGTCCCATAGGCACGCCACACTACGACACTAGCGCCAGGGGGGAAAATGAGCAGCGAGAGCTGCCTGTGAAGGCTTTTACGGAACAGCAAAGTGAAAGCAATAGTCTGTGGGGGATGGGCCGGGCCTCTGGAAGAAATGCATTACGGCATGCATAGGCCATGGCTGCGGATACCACCTCGCGATGAGTGTGATAGCAAGCTGCAGAGGGACGGGCGCTTGGCTTCGGAGGGAGCACGGTCGGCGCGTCAGTGTTTCGCTTAGTCCCTGGCCTTGCTTGGCAGCGCAAACCTGCCCAGACCCACAGCCGGCCACTCCCTCCCAGCACGAGCTCGTGGGAGGGCTTCTGGTCGGTTTGGAGCGCCACGCGCGGGGCTACCCCAGCAGCACGTGATGCACACATCCCCGCTGGCAGCACCGACGCGACGTGTGGACGGTGCTGCATCCTCGTGTCGTTCGGTGCCGGACAGAGGGCCGGGTGAAAACTGATGAAAAAAAGAGAAACGGGCAAGGCAGCCTCTACGGACATACACTACTGATGACAAGGGGGCAGGGCGGTGGTGCGCTGTGCCTCCCGCTGCCTTGAGGGACGCGTGCGTATGGGTGGGCCCCGGGCAGCGGCGTGCAGGCGGATTGCGGCCCCGGCCCCCAGGGGCGGGAGGCGACGCCAGTGCGCCGCCCTGGAACCTTGAGAGGGGCTGAGGGGGCGCAAAGAGGGCTGACATGCGCGTGCAGGATGGGTCAGGGCTGAAAACCTTCATGTGACCCTTTCTTGTCGCCTCCTCAACAGTACATGCCATGCCCATTCGCCGGCAAGCGCCCCAAACACCTTTCCGTCGGATCGCAAAATTCTATCCCCTGATCCGGCGGCCCCAGCAACAACCATCCACCACTACATGTACGACTAACGATGTGCCGTTACGCCCGCGCTGCACATCATGCGCGGTGGCGGCGCCGCCGCCGTACGGCACATTTTGTGCCAGGCCGGGTGCCGTTGAGAGGGGCCGAGTCATCGGTTGACCCGGCACGCTGCCCTCTGACCCACTTGGCCCTGTAGGACCTGTATGCGTCGCACCTTCAATCCGTTACCCGTCCGCTGAGCAGGCCGCCGTTGCGCCGCCGGGAGCCGGCAGAGCCTCATCCTAAGACTTTTCCACAGGAGGAAAGGAGCCAACGTGATGCTACTGGTGTCCCACGTGCGTGGCATGTGCGTGTCGGGCCGCATGTCAAAGGATGAGCTGCAGGAGATCTGGAGGTTCCAAATCGGACCTCGCCGGCATGCAGCGCGCCGGGCCACCTGCGGGCCAGCCCAGATCGCTTCCCGTTCAGACATGAGAACAAAGTCAGAAGCGACGGCACAACGCCCAAGAGTACTGCTACCGTTGCAGGCGTGCGGGGCGTTCGAGCCGCGGCATAAACATCGACGCCCACCGCATCTTAGCCAGCGTGGTGGCCTCCGTTGCCCACACATGAGGGCTGGAGAGTCCGAGGCGTGACAATGGTGGCACCGGGTTTGATGGATCACCTGTCACTTCCCCTTATCTTCCTCATCCTCTTCCGATGCCTCCACCGTAGTGCTCTTGCGATCCAGATAGATTTAACTCGATATTGCCTAAGCCGCAAACCTACATAGAAACATGCACCGTGCTGCCTATGCACAATACGTCCTTTGCATGGGGCCCGGCCATTCAGCGGTGGCTTGATACGGGTATGCACTGCCCTACAAGCATCTGCAAGATATCCTCATAGCAACGAATTCAAAGTGAACGAAACGCTTTCGAACTGGCATCGAAATCTGCGTAATTCTTTGCGCCCATGGCGTTTTCTGCCACAAAGAATTCATTATGACGGCTACATCCACAAAAGGCCGTACTCTACTGCAATACTCCTGGGGTATCGCATGGAACCCCCGCAGGGCAGTCACATGTAGTAACGCCTGCTGCGCGCAGTACAGCGACCAGCTCCACGACAGTACTTGAACCCGAACATAGTTTTGGAATGCTGTGAGGGACGGTGGGCATTACAAGCCCGGCAGAAGCTACTGATCATTGGTAACGATCGTACGCTAGACGTATTGTTCGCATAAGGTTTGCCAAGTGTCAGGAGCCGTCAGGAGCCGGCGCGGAGAAGGCATAAGTTAAAGCTCGGGGCTGGGCATACTCGGACGCCTTGATGGCGCCACCACTCCCCGAGGACAGCCCCGCCCCGCCGCCAGACCCGTTGTCACGGGCAGAGCCAGCAGTGAGCTGCGGAGGCCAGAGGGAGGGAACAGGACCTCAGGAGTCGCGGGTCAAGTGCGTATGGGCACCGACCATGTGGCAGGGAGCGAGAGAAGCATGCATTCTGATGAGGTGAGTGTTGGACTGCGACGCCGCCGTGAGGCCCCGATGTGAAGTATGTGCAGAGCCCCGCATGTGCTACAGCGGCACAACCATATTTCGGGATTGTCAATATCAGGAGCAAAACCAACATGCCCAGTCCATTTCAGCTCTGTGCCTAGAACTGTGCGCTTGGACACTGAAGGTGGAAATCGGAACCCAACCAAGCGACCGCTAATCGACGTAATGGTTTCGATGCACGCTCTCACCGCTCCCTGCAGCAGCAGCAGTTCTTTGAACGCCTCAGCCGCCGCGGGCCGCCGGTACGGGTCCGCATCCCAGCACTGTCGTAACAAGTTGCGCAGCCTCGGCGGGCAGCGCGCCTCAGACAACTGGTCCAAGGGCAGTCGCTGGCCCAGAACCGCCACCTTGTACGCCACCGCAACCACCGCGAAGCCCTGCGCAAGTGGACCGATGGACGACAGTGGGCAAGAGTCAGCAGCACAGTATCCATGGCCACCACAATGAACAGCAGCAGAAGCAGCTAGCAGTGCGGCCGGCTGGCAAGGAGTCAACACCGACGGATCTCACGTAACTTGGCAAGCAGCTGCTTGGTCCATGGTTTCCGCAAGGGACGTGAGGCCAGGCCCAACGCACTCAAACACGCAGCATATGATAGCGCATAGCAGGCGCGTGAGGAGGCTCCACAAGTTGCACTCGGGAGTTGGAACTCGACGGAAAGGGCCCCATGTAACGAACGAATGTACCGCATGTATGCATGCACGTATCCCCACCTCCCAAGGTTGCTGTCCTGTGAGCATGACCCACAGCAGCACTCCAAGCGAGTACATGTCCTGTGGTGGGAGCAAGAGCGCAGCAGAAGGGCGTACATCTGCTCAGGGTGCCGCACAGGCAAACCCTTGCACGCACCTAGTATATATGTATGTATGTACGGCGTTGGCTCACAAAACACACTAAAGGAGTGCGCCCTGACAAAAGGGCGCAGGTTCAACCGGCGGCAAGCAGGGTGCGCATGCATTACGCCGGCGACCGCTTACTGCGCGGTGTGTGACGATGTCGTTGTGTATGTCGTAGCATTCTGCGGTACGGGTGGGCACATGTGCATTACTGGACAGCTACCGAGGTGAGTGGGTAAGATGCAGGGTACATATGCTTCGTGCCAGCGTGCCTGTGCGTTTACAACATGGTAACGCGGCTGCCAGCTGCTGTTGCACCCAGGCGGTACGTGCTGGCGGAAGCGCAGCAGTGATGAAGGCGTGTGCCCGCCCACAGATTGGGGCACATGCGCAACATGCACAAACCATATACGCTTAGAAGGGCATTAAGACGCGATGGAGCTTCCTCGTTACTGACCTGGTGCGATGTACGCTGGCTGTCGTACGTATCGAGGGCAACGCACGCAGATCCATTTAATCCAACAGTGTTGGTCAGTGAGTCGCAGGGGAGGAAGAGACTTAGTGTTGTGCTTAGCCGGTATCGATTCCATGTCCCTCCAGCACATATATAGGCCCCCGCGTTGGCCTCTGCGCGGTCAGTAACCCACCCTGACGGCCCCTGTATTGGCAACCCTAATGTGTGGTCCGTCCCCATCCCTGCCTGGCTCGCAGCACGCACGCGCGCACTACACGACCAATCAATGGCAGCCTGACGCCCGTCACAGCGCATACATATTGCCCATTGATTTGACCGGTTACACCTAGTAGCTACTCCAGTGCAATCGGGCTTTCCGCAACTGCCAATGCGAGGTTGCGCACGAACATGGGGAAACCTGTCCTTCCAGCCAGTCACGCACCGTTCCCGCCTCTGGTGAAAGTGTCGGCAACGTCATCGAGCGAATGCGAGCCAGACCAAAGTCCTGTAGGAACATAGCCACACGGTAGGCAGGTAGCTCGCACACACCGCAGCCAGTGTTGCGAAAGCGACGAGACGCATTGTTGGCCCATCTAAGGGCCACCGAAGAAAAGACGCGGAAAGTGCCAACCGTGGTTACCGATTTCCGGCACGCCCTTACCCCAAGTTTCACGACAGGCTTGTCCGTGTCAGCCCCGTTGATAAGCACGTTGGCGGGCTGCAGAAAACATGTGGAACGAGAAACGGGTAAGGAGACCGAACAATGGCGTCAGGTAGGGAATATGGGGTATGAAAGAACCGGGGCTGCTGGAAGTAAGGGCAAGGAGTCCCAACAATCCACCCACCTTGAGGTCTCGGTGCACGATGGTGGGATGAAGGTACTCGAGGCCCTGGCAAATCTGAGTGGCGATCCACAGCAGCTGCGTGCGGGGAAGGACAGCGCGGACAGGCCAACGGATGGAGGAGCTCAAGACGGCACTCACTCGGGCAGGCAATGCGTACAAGCTTGGTCAATTAATCGGCCAACCCGGTTTTGCATCTGCACAAGACGGTCCGCCTCGCGCAGACCCAGCGCAAGCCTCACGTGACGAGCCGCTAGGTGCGCGGCCGTCATAGCTCATGACGTCAGGCCTACCTTCTGGAGGGGCATCCTCTGACAGTAATCGTTGTACGATGCCGCACCCTCGCCGAAGATCATCTTTTCGAGGCTGGTCTCGCAACGCTCCATTACCAGGCACAGCCGCGGCGGGGTCAGGCAGGCCGCCAACAGGCGCACCACGTTGGGGTGGTCACAGCGGCCCAGCACCGCCACCTCCGTCTCAAGAATGTGCAGCTTATGCTGCAGTCGGGAAGTCTCCCCTCCCTGTGTTGGAGTTTGGCGAGTGTTGAGCCCATTTGCATGCATTCAGCAACCCATTGAGATAAGCGACCCTGTGGTACTGAGTCCTGAAACCCCTGGGGCCTGAGATGCCCCATCATTCGCGGCGGGACTCCCACCAAATACAGTAGCCATGCAAACCTCACTTCAGCAGGCCAAGTCATGGAGAGGCAGGAACGTAGCTAGGCCGACAACATTGCCACCTGTTCCCTAGCTAGCCTCGAACAAGCCGTCCGAACGTCCATACCCGGGCACGTACCTCGTCGTCGTCCCCGTTGTCACATACGCCAGCGAGATCTGGATCACGGCCATCAGCTGCTGCACGGAGGTTCGCTGCCCCCACCTGCTGGCTGCCCGGCGCAGCGCCTTCTGGAAACTCCAGGGCAGGGGACCTCTCTTGCCGCGCCGGTGGCAACGACGCCGCAGCGTGCGCGCCCGGCTGTGTAGCCTCTGGATAGGGCTGGGACTGAGGCTGGGCACGCTGAGCTGCGCTGGGCGGTGCCACAGGCGGCTGACCCACGTACCCGCCTCCCTCGCGGCCAGGTGGCAGAACCGCCACAGCAGATGGCACGCCTGGTGGTACAGGCTGGCGCGGTACAGGTTGCTCCCCTGCCCCGGCCTCATCTAAGCACCAGGGGTCGCTGACGTCCAACACAATCTTCACCGCAACCCGCTGCCCACGGTACAAGCCCTCATACACGCGGCCTGAGGCTCCCATGCCAAGCACATTACGCAGGAGCGTCACCTCGGCAACATCGCTGTCCGGCGGGGCGAGGGCAAGGCTGACAGTTGAGGGGTCGGAGAGTACGTAGGGGTTGTTGTCGTTGCCAACATCGGCCTGGGCAAGAGGCGCTGAAGCGGCCCATGAGTCAGCTTGCAGCTGGCTCAGGCTGCCATTCGTCCCCAAGAGCCGCGCCTTGAGCTGCACGCTGCTGCGAGCTGGAGTGAGTGGCGAGACAACTTGCTGCGAGGTCATCTGTCGCTCGAGTTGTCGAAAGGAGTTAGGGGTGTTTAGGACCTCCCCAGCTGCCGTTTCGGCCTTGCACTCATCGAGGCTTGGCATGCTGGCGAGGCAAGTGGTCGTGCCAGATAGCCGCCTCGTCAAGAATTCGCTGAAGCCCCTCCTGCTGTCATGTGGAACAAAGCTGTCGAGTTCCGTTCCGCAAACAGCCCCGCTCATCGTCTCCGTCACCCTGCAGTGCCGCGTTTCATCATGCGGAGAATGCGTGCGTCATGTTCCATTGCAACACAGGGACGTAGATCAGGACCCGTGACAAGCCATATATCCGGCTCACCGTACCTAGCTCATAATCCAGCACGCTTGTTTGGTCAAGCAACCTAATTGGCCATCACTGCCCTGGTTTCCCGTCTACTCCACCCTGACACCGGCCCAGTGCACCTACCTCACGTCCGTAGGGTTCACGTCGTGCTCATCCGAGCCGATTTCTCCACGCCGGTTGCTGCCAGCCATGTCCGGTATGGCCTCAATACCCTTCCTGGCTGCCCGCTGCTGTAGCGCACGGCGCTTGATTAACATGACAAGCAGCAACAGGGCAGCCACAACCACGATCCCACCTGCAGGAAGCATTCTCAAATGAGCCTCAGAACGTTTTACGCTTTGCAAGTATGGAGCTCGCAAGTACTACAGGCTGAACGGTGTTGATGACAGCGGCGATCACGGAGCGGCATGCGGAGTCTGGCAGCGGCCTGGCTGGAGAGGCCTGGGAAGTCACATGGACCAGGAGCAACCACAGCAAAGAACGGAAAGCTGCCAAGGAAAAGGTACACCCCTCGGCCTCAAGGGCTCATCGTTGCATCATGCAGCACCCAGGGTCGGTCAGGCCCAAGGTGGGGCTTGCTGGCAGAAACCAGAACGTGAGAACACGTACGGTACACTGCAGCGCTGCGGCCGGGCGGGCTCCCCACGCCTACCTCCAATTCCACAACCGAGGGCGATGGCTGTCTCTTGCCGAGCCTTGCGGCTGCCTTCCCATGGTGAGGCGGCAAGGCTGTTGGAATCACACCCCAATGCGCTGTAGCGCAGGCACTCCCAAGGAACCGAATTCGCGCAGAGTCCGACCACTTCCGTTGCGTAGAACTGCGACCAGCAGCCCGTAGAACGTTGGCCATGGTGGTTAGGATGCGTAATGAAACGCCCCCCTAGCCTGACCAGCGACGGGGCGAGTTAAAGCAAGTATGAAACTCTAGCCCGGCAAACGAAGATACGCGTGTATATGTGTGCACCTATGCATGCTACAGGACACGCTGGTGCCGGATGTAAAACCCACCAGGTATCCGGTGGGGAAAGCGGTCCCATTGTCGGTCGCCTCTGCTCCCCACGAAACAACGTCAATGCACCGATATGCCCACTTGTAGCAGCGGTCCATCGGGTACGGCGAGCTGTCGTTGCAACCAGGGGGCATTTCAATCGGCATCTCGTACACGTTCGGGCCCCCAGGCACACCCGGCGGTCGGCTGCCCAGCGGCGACTTGGCGGCCAACCTGAAGTTGCGGAGAGGTGGGGTGTACGACAATCAAGTTCGATATCCATCACGGTGCCCTAATAGTGCATTGACCCTGTGCTATCGATCCCTAAAGCCCCAGACTGCAACGCATGTGCACCACACTCAGCGGGTGCGAGAAATCAACAGCCCAGTACCTGCCCTAAAACATGCGGACAACTGCGAACAAACAGCAACCAGTAGGCAACGTGCCGATTTGCGCTGGGACCGCAGGTCGGCTGGAGCCGCCCAGAGCCCCGCCCCGTCTTTGTTGCGAGTGGCCTGCCTGCTGGTATGCTACGAGCGTTTGCTTGCTGCGTGTCCCCGACCAGCAAGCGGCGCCGCTGCACGAGCACACTGAAGCTTGCACGCGCACCTGGCCTCCTCAATCGGTAGACAGACCGGGTTGACGAAAGCTCCTTGGTCCATCCTGAGAATGGCCTGTTGCCCAATAGGCATGGGCACAAGTAGCTCGAAGCCGCTAGCCTGGAAGAAGCGGCTAGCCCTTCCGTTTAGCACAATCAGGCGCCGCAGGAGCAGTGTGATCCCGTTGGCGAGAGCCACCTGCCAGGCAACAATGAACACACCCGGAATCGGTAAGGCGTATGCATTCGGCTTTGTGCATGGCTCAATGCCAACGCTTGGGGCATGGTGCCGTGGTGACGACTGACGACGTGACACGGGGTGCGGACGGCGTGTACGCCATGCGGTACGCCGAGGTCAAAACTTGTCACACACAGACAGTGCGCATCGACAAGGACATGCCGCTGGCGGTTGGCCCCCATGCGGTTACCTGGAACCGGCAGTATGCAAACGTGCATGTGCGAGGGAGCGCACACGCCTGTTGCCGCCAAAAAGACACTGCTGGCGAGGTCGTCGGGATCGAAAGAGCAGTACCGGTCCGCGGGAAGCCGCCGTATACGCCATGCTTGAGCCACGGGCAGGAGGCCCGTCACACGCCTACCAATCCAGCGCCCTACCAATCCAGGTCCCTCGCAATCCAGCGGGCCCCGGCATAGCGCATGGACCCCCACATCTGCCCAGCTCTTGTCGCAGGAGACCAAGGCGTGGCGCAGTTGGGCTTCCCGGCAGTCGACAGTGCGGCGGCCCCCGCCTACTCACGCGTCTCATCCCCTCCGCGCACCTTGCGGCGAGCAAAATTGAAGTCCAGCGTAACCAGCCGTGTCGCGGTCCCAAGGATAGTGAAGTTTCTGTCCAACGCCACAGGCGTCCGAAAAGCGTCCTCCTCCAACACCACGTCGCTGGGCAGCAGCGCCATGCCCACGCCGCGGTTGGCCAGCGCCGCGGCCAGTTGGGCGCCGTTGCGACATATTACCGACTCCGACCGCTCGGCGAGCACGGCCCTGAGGAGTCCAGCAGCTGCGACCGCCAGCACCAACAGTTCAAGCACGCCAGCGCGGTGCATGAGCAAAGCGCTGCACAGTTGGAGGCGTTTCTTCTCAGTAACGAAAAGAAGACGTCATTCCAGTGCATCCCATCACAGGCTATAAAGGGCTACTGTGCCAAAAGCAATGAACGGGATCCCTACCAGCTCACTGCGCCGCAACTGGAGAGGATATGAGAAAGGTTCCAAAGACTGGGGCCTTAACTCAGTACGCGAATGTACGAATATATGGAATTTGACGGATGCAATACACGGCTTTTCTTGCAGTGTACATAAAGGCTTGTCAACTTATCAACCGCGCTTGAAACTGTTGCTTCAACCCACCCGGTTTGTTTCAAGGACCTTTGAAGCTCCCAATCCTCAGTTCTCTACAACATTATTCCCAAGCAAGCCATTATTTAATTTTATTATTTACCAGAGCCCGCCCGTCCACAGCCGTTTCATCATTCCTGTCCACCAGCCGGGGAACTGGGAGCGGTTTGAAGTTGAGTCATATTGGGCTAAGCCGTTGGCGGTCGTCGGGCCTGCCAGGCAGGCGAATGCAAGAGAACCTGAGGCCGGCAGAAATCAACGTACATTGGCGAGGATTCCCACCCGAACAACCTGATTTACCCAACACAAACGTAGCACTGGTATCCAATAGAGTCGGACTTTCCTTCTGTCCAAACAAAACGAATGTGCGCATATCAGGCTTTTAAATGCGCGGGCCCCCGCTCATCCGTTTCAGTTAGGTGCATATTGATGTCGTGGGGGAAAGGTTAGGAAGGGGACGCCGGGGGCAAAGGGGCTTGCTGCCCCTTTCCCCCCGTCTCCCCTTGGCCTGGTATTGGGCCATGTGTTCATTAGGCTTCTGAGAAAGAGCTTGTGGGCTTCCTTTCGATGGCCCCTAAAACAATTTGGCCTGACACCATGGAAAGTGTGCATGGGCATGGGCAGAATTTAATGCCCCAAAAACTATGCGAGGTACGCAGGCCTGAGAGCTGGTCCCCTGCATCAGCAGTGCCTCTATTGCGGCACGCACACGCTACATGAGCAATAAGCAGGGCCCACAACCGCCAGGTGCTATGTCCAATTTTGGCTCTATGGACATGTACGCAGGGTTATTAAACATAGCTACATACAGGTCTTGATGGTAGAATACCTCAGTATGGGCCCTGGAACGCCCTGTGTGGAGGCTGTCGTACAACA